>BQNB010060966.1:2362-32362 GCA_026074375.1 Tanacetum coccineum
AAAAGAATATCTCCTTCCGAATCGTATATTCCATTATCAATTTCAGGTGGAATCGAATCATCTAGGGCAAGAAAAGCATCGATCTCTTCCAAGAGAAAATCACTATCCTAGAAGGGGGTAAGAGATGGGGAAAGAGACGCGACAACAAGATCAAAAGAAGGAGTAGGACTACCACTCAAAGGATGAATCGATTTCTAAACATTTAACACTTCGTGAAAATGGTCCGCGCATGTAGTGTCAATGATGTCAATCTGATTGATTGACTCATCTCCATGCTTATGAGGGTATTTTGAAGTGCTCGCAACATTAAAGGTTAATTTTTCATCAACGACTCTAAGAGTCAACTCTTCTACGTATACATCGACTAGAGAACAAGCCGTCCTCAAGAATGGTCTCCCTAAGATAAGGGGGACACGAGGATCGACGTCATAGTCAACGACAACGAAGTCAGTAGGAAACGTGAACTTATCCACTTGCACGAAGACATCCTCAGCTATACCAACCGGGTAAGCAATCGATCGGGTAGCTAACTTTAAGGTCATACGAGTGGGTATAAGTTCAGGTAACATTAACTTTTTCCAAATAGATAGGGTCATTAAGTTGATGTTGGCACCTATATCGGCTAGGGCCATCTCTCAAGCTTACTAAAATCATAAGGAATGAGAAATTTCCGAGGGTCTCCATGTTTCTTGGGCAACTTTTTAAGGAGGACCGCTGAGCAATTCTCATTAAGAGGAGTATTAGCCAATTCTAGAAGTTTCTCTTTATTAGTAAGGAGATCTTTCAACATCTTAACATATTTTGGCATTTGAGCTAACGCTTCAGCAAAACTGATATTAAAGTGCAGTTTCTTGAACACCTGCAAGAACTTATGAATTTGGATATCAAATTTTTCTTGAAGCTTATCCTTGTTCAACCTCGAAGGATAAGGAATGGGAGGCTGATAAGGATTTCACTCAGGGATCTCATTTGATTTAGAAATGGGAGTTGGCTGGATTACCGGAGATGGGATTCGTGCGGTACTTTCTGAACTTAAAATGCGCACCTGGTCCATGGTCGTCTCCGGGTCTCGTTCCACCTCCTTAAAAGAAGAAGAAGAATTAGGTGGTGGAACTGAGGGTCCAACCAAAGTAATACCATTCAGTGTAGTAATTACTTTAATATCTTCCCTAGGGTTAGGAATGGTGTTGATAGGAAGCGCACCTTGAGGTCTTTCATTAAAAGCTTTTTCGAATTTTGTCATTTGATTTGCTAATAATTGAAACTTAGCATCAAACTCAATCATATGTTGTCTCAATATCTCATCCGTAGATGGAAAATTTAGAGTTTGGTAAAAATTCGTCTAAGCTTGATTTTGATTGAAATTTTGACCTTGGTTTTGATTAAAGCCTTGATTCTGATTATAATTATTCCCTTGGTTAAAATTTTGCCCTCAGTTGTATTGATTAAATCCTTAATTCTAATAACCTTGATTAGAACAATTTTGATACTAATTATACTTATTCCTGTTATAAAAGTTTTGATTATTCTGATTGGAATTATTTGATTGATTAAAACCGGGTGGCCTAAGATAATTGTTGGAACGATAGCTTAAAAGATTACAGTTTCCTTGAGGTTGGTAAGAGTTACCTCTCGTGGTATGTGTTTAATTACACATACCTCTTACCTATAAAAATGGACTTAAATGACCAAAAACGTACCAAAAATACATTGTATTTGTATGTTTTCACTTATATTGTGCAGGAAATGGGTATTCGACAAAAGGACGAAAAACGAAGCCAAAAATGACAAAACCGAGCACAGAATGAAAAAGCGTGAAAAGCCAAAGTCCAAGTCAAAGTCAAGTCAACCAGTCAAAAAGTTAAAGTTGAAGTCAAAACAAAGTTAAGTCAACCCCGGGAAACGACATCGGAACACGCATCAAAAAACGGTTCTGAAACCCTAAATTGTATCAAAGTGGGCCAACCCGTACCCATTTTAGTGGGCCGGGTCAGCCCACTATACACTTATAAACCTTAAATCCTTTTAACCCGGATCCAATATAAACCTGGCCCAAACTCCCTTTTAAAAAACCATAACCGGCACAAACCAAGCCCAAGACCCTTATAATAGCCGTTAGCCTTTTAACCAAAACTCTATAACCCCGTTAGTCCTAAGGACCTCTCATGCAACAACATTATATACAATGAGGGACTAGACATGCCAACTCCCTTAACTTTAACTTATAACCTGAAAACAAAATCCCTTTCCTGCCAAACCTCCATTAATATTGTTCATTGTCGTTTCCCCTTACACACCTGCTACAAACAGCCAAATCTTACCCTACTCCAAACCCATCATTCTCACCACCTCACCCCACTTCACTACACCCTAAATACACCTTGGCAATCCCTTGTTTCCCCATTGGACAAGAAAAGAAGACAAGAGAATGGAAGGCTATGATCACTTTGATTGGGGAATAAGAAAAATAAATGGCAGTGATGAAGGCTTGAAGACTCTCACAAAAGAAACATAACAAGCACACCTCAAAAGGCTGATACGACTATAAAAGTGTGTGTGTTTTCACACAATAGCTAAGTAGTGTAGTTTTAGTTTTAACTTTATTTTTAAATATCTTTATTTATGTTTTCTGTTCTTTAAATTACTATCTTTTACATTTAAACTCTTGTATTCTCTTTTGATTAATGAAATTTTAGTTTTAAAGATTTTACAATCTTGTCTTTTAAGTTTATGTAATCAAGTTATTTTATCATCATAAGTCACTTTTATAAGGCTCCTAAGCTTATATAATTTGTTTTTAACTTATTTAAAGCTTTTACAAAAGTTTTGGAAAAATATTATTTCAAGGAATCAAGAATTTTGATTTTAAGCTTTTGGATGATAAGCTGGCTATGGAAGAGCTTATGGGTTATTTAGAATTGCTTATTTATAAGCTTGGTAGGACCTTAGAGCTTATTTAGGTTGTGTTATCCCTGTTTGAGCAAGGGATAAGGTACACTCTCTTTTTACTAATTTTAGCTTATTTATAAGCACTTGCTTATTTATGCTTGTTTCTTTGCTTATTTTCCTTTTTAAATGCTTATCATGTCTACTCATTGCTTATTTGATCTTATCTTATGCCTGCCTTAGTTTATTTCAGCCTACAAATGTGTTTTCCACTCTTAAAGGGGTGTTTGGGTCAAGGAGTAAAATGGGTCAAATAAGGTCCATAATGCACTTTGCCCTTTTTGTCAGTTTTAATCAGCCTAAAGTTAGTCTATAAGTTAGGTTTTACAAGCTTTTAAAATCTAAATCTAAGTTCTAAGGTATTTGGTATCCATGGTTTAATTATGAGTCTTTCTAGGTTTATAGCAATGCCTATGTGATTTGATCTTGAAGTATGTTAATCCTGTGTTGTTTTATTGATTGTATGAGTCTTAAGATGCAGTAGAATGTGTTGTTTTTAGTCTGCCTTTGATTTGGTTTAAACTGTCAATAAATTTGCACTTGTTTCAAAATCCAAAGCTTAAAAGGTCATTTTTAAGTTCTAATTTAGAAAAGCAAATTTTTGTTTTAAGGTCTGATTTTTATTACATAAGTTCTTTATAGTATAAAGTTTATCTGTTTCAATTTATTTTGCAATTTTAACTTATTTCATTAGCTTAAAATTAAGGCTGAAAAAGCCCTTTTGTCTTTCAAAAACTTGCAAAACTCAGCATATACTAAGTGTCACAGCTTTTTCAATTACCTTTTTCATGGCTTATTTTTGTTTCAAACTCTTTTTTATTCTCTGCTTATTGTAGCTGGTTGGATGAGCTTTTCATTGCTATAAGTCATATAGCCATAATGTTCTATTAAGGAGCTTAAAAATAAGCTCAAAAGTGGCCCCTCAGGCTGTTTGGCTTATAGTTTAGGCAAATTTGCTTATTTGATTTTAAGGGCTTTTCAGACTATTTTATTGGCTTATTATTGCTCCTATGTGCTTATTAGGATAGTTTTAATCAACTTTAGCTTATTTTACTTAGGATAGAGCTTATTAGAGCTTATTTGCATTTTTAGTTTAAAATTTCAAGTATAAATAGCCTTTAAGTCTTTCTGTCTTTTTAGCCTAGTTTAGCTTAATTTCTTTGTTCATTTTTGCTCTTACATGCTTATTAGGTCTAGAACTTTATCTGTTTAAGCTTATTTTCCTTTTCTCATTTGCTTATTATGTTTAAAAAAAACTAAATAGTTATGCTTTTGTTTCTTAGTTAAAAACAAAGATAGCATTCTGTCATCTATGTCTGCTTATTTTGGCTTATTTTTAAGTTTTTAGAAAAAGTGTTTTCTTTAAAAGTTGCTTATTTTAGTGTCCTTTTCAAGTTTTTAAAAAGAAAAAGTAAAAAAAATGTTTTTAAAAAAGGGAGAGGCATAGGGGTCGAACCCATGACCCTCCCCCTTTGCACACACACATCCCACCTTACACACACACTAACCATTGGCACCAGTAGGGCCATCTGGTTTTACTTCTCACTATTTAATTTATATACTCACTTTGCCCTTTTTGCTTATCAGCCCTTTTCAGTTTATTTCGTGCTTATTCGTTTAGCAATTTTCTAGTTTCTTATTTTTCTTAGATTAAGCATAGTTCAAACTACTTTTGGTGATTTTTTTTCAGAATTTTAGCAATTAGTTTACTATTTTTAATGCATTTTTTTGATTAAAACAATATTTAAATCGTAATAAATAAAATAAAAATCAAAAAAATATAATATTTTTTTTCAAAATTTTCTTTTATTATTTAGCACCTAGGAAAATTAAATTTGTTTTCGTATGGTTAAAATTTCATAATTTGATTTTTTTATGAACAGGATTAGATCCCGTTTACGTTTTTTCGAATAAAAATTGTAAAGTAACAACGTGAAGTTCTTTTGGTTGATATTATTAAAAAGCTTTAATATTTTTGGTTATTTTGAGTCAAATATTATTCAAGGGGCGTTTTAACTTGGTATCAAAGCCTTGGTCTAAGAGATCTAAGATATCATATTAGGATTCCCTAGACTTAGACTTTTAGGTGTGTTTGAGAAAGGATAGGTAGTATGTGTATAGTCTTTGCGACCTTCGAAAATACATGTGATGAGCAATTTTATGACAACGCTTGGCCACCGTTGTGATAAAAATATGGTGCATATGTATAGTCAAAATCATGGAGGTTATACATATAGGACAAATATAGGTTTGATTAAGAGTAAGAGTAAGAATTTGAAATGTTATAAGTAGAATTGAATAAATGTATAATGGTGCTTGATAATTTAAACTCTTAATTTCAGTAAGAAGTAGAAGATGGTGAATACGCGTCAAAAGGAAGTTCTAAATGCCTCAACTTCGAAAGGAGCCGTACCTTTGGCTAGTGATGCGAAGCATGATGATAATGATAACGGTTCTTCCTCTGGTTCCGAGGGCCTCAACTATGGAGGTTTTACGGAGGAGGAGACGAAAGCTTTAAGATCAATGATAAACAAGCAAGTAGGAAAAGCAATCAAGAATGTGATGCCGTATTATATTAGCCAAACAACCAATAATCTTAAAGAAGTGATCAAAACGGATCTTGAAGAGTTTAGGAAAGGTGGGATTATGAATGACTATAGGAATGACATGACAACATAATGTGACTTTACGGAATGTGATGTGCCAAAGTTTGATGGGGCACTTGACCCAATTGCTAGTACTAGATGGCTTGTCGCCGTTGAAGGTGCATTTCGTACTAGTAATTGCAAGGAGAAAAATAAGATCAACTTCGACTCAAATTTTCTTCGTGATAGTGCCAAGATGTGGTGGGAAGGAAAAGTTTGTGAGAAAGGTGAAGAATGGATAGAAGCATGTACATGGAAAGAATTTAAAGAATTGTTCAACACCGAATTTACTCCCACCGAAGAAATTGATAGAATTCAAGAAGAGTTTTAAACTCTTACGCAAACTGATGAGACGGTGAATGAGATGTGGAAGAATTTTAATGACTTGATTTGCTATTGCCCCGAGTATCATGGAAATGAAAAACTCAAGGTTGAAAGTTTTCAAAGGATGTTACGAGATGATATTCGTGAAGTGATCTCCCCGTTCAAATGCACTACTTTAGATGATCTTCTAATTAGAGCTCGGGTGAGAGAGGCGGACTTATTGAGGAAGAAGAATAAGGAGGCTAAGGAGACCAAGAGGAAAATTGAGTTTGGAGATCGTGATGCCAAAATGCCTAAACACGATCAAGGAAGAAAGAGTGGAGGAATTCAAATCAAGACACCATGTAAGAAGTGTCATAAAACTCATCTTGGAGTATGTAGAGCAAATTTGTCGGGTTGCTACAAATGTGGTGCCTTGAACCACATAAGCAAATATTGTAAGAAGCCGATGATCTTGTGTTATAATTGTAATCAATTAGGGCACAAATCAAATGAATGTCTGAACCTAAAGGCGATTGAAGCTAAACCCTTGAAATTGGTGAAGGAAGAAAAAGTGTAGAAGGCCGGGATTTCAAACTAACAACTCGTGTTTATATGATGGCTACGAAAGAAGATAAAGTGAAACCTGACGTTGTCACCAGTACAATTCTTTTCAATTCCAAACCCGCTCGTGTGTTATACGATTCGGGTGCAAGTGTCTCATTTGTGTCTTATGAATTTAGCAAAAACTTATCCATTCAACCAAATAAACTTCCTTTCCCTTTAGAAGTAGAAATAGCCGATGATAAGGTTGTGGTTGTGTCTAATCTATATCGTGGAGTGGAGACAGAAATTGATGATAACGTGTTTAGAATTGATTTGATTCCCATAATGTTAGGAGTATTTGATATAGTAATCGGTATGGATTGGCTTGATAAATATAACGCCAATATCTTATGTAGTCAAAAGTTAGTCCGGGTGATAAATCCTCAAGGTCGTGAGATCGTTATTTATGGAGATAGAAGGAAGGGTGATCTTAAGTTATGTTCCGTAATGAAGGCTAGGAGATATTTGTTACGTGGTTGCCATGCTTTTATGGCACATGTGATAAATACAAATTTTGAGAAGAAAAGTGTAGAAGATGTTCCAATTGTTAACGAATTTCTTGACGTCTTTCCTGAAGAATTGCCGGGTATCCCGCCCGAAAGGCAAGTCGAGTTTCGAATCGATCTTATTCCGGGTGCAACTCCTATAGCTAAAGCTCCATACCGCTTAGCTCTATCTGAAATGAAGGAGTTAATGAGTCAACTCCAAGAATTACTAGACAAGGGTTTTATTCGCCCTAGTAGTTCACCATGGGGAGCTCCGATCCTATTTGTTAAAAAGAAGGATGGTAGTATGAGAATGTGCATTGATTATCGTGAGTTAAATAAAGTCACGGTGAAAAATGTATATCCTTTACCAAGAATCGATGACCTCTTCGATCAAATTCAAGGTGCGAGATGGTTTTCAAAGATTGACTTACGTTCGGGCTATCACCAATTGAAGGTTCGAGAAGAAGACATTCCTAAGACGGCTTTTAGGACACGCTATGGACACTTTGAATTCGTTGTCATGCCATTTGGTCTCACTAATGCACCGGCCATTTTCATGGATCTCATGAACCGTGTGTGTAGGCCAATGTTGGATAAGTCCATTATTGTTTCATCGATGACATCCTTGTGTACTCCAAAAGCAAGGAAGAACATGAAATTCATTTGCGAGAAATCTTAGAAACTCTTTGAAAAGAAAAATTGTATGCTAAATTCTCAAAATGCGAATTTTGGTTACAAGAAGTTCAATTTCTCGGCCATGTTATAAATTCTGAAGGTCTTAAGGTTGATCCGGCTAAGATTGAAGCGGTGATGAATTGGCAAGCTCCGAAGAATGTTGGCGAAATACGAAGTTTTCTAGGTCTCGCGGGTTATTATCGAAGATTTATTCAAGATTTTTCTAAAATCGCGTCCTCATTAACTAAGCTCACAAAGAAGAATGCTCCTTTTGAACGGGGTGAGGAACAAGAAGAAGTTTTTGTTACCTTACGAAAGAAGCTATGTGAAACTCCAATACTCATTTTACCAGATGGAACCGAAGATATGGTTGTTTATTGTGATGTGTCTTATGTCGGTCTCGAGGGTGTTGTTATGCAACGAGGCAAGGTTATCGCCTATGCTTCAAGACAATTGAAAAAGCATGAATAAAATTATCCGACTCATGATCTTGAATTTTTGGCGGTAGTTTTTGCTTTGAAGATTTGGAGACATTATCTTTATGGTGTAAAATTTATAATTTACACTGATCATAGAAGTCTTCAATATTTCTTAGAAAAGAAAGATCCAAATATGAGGCAACGAAGGTGGTTGGATTTACTCAAGGATTATGATTGTAAGATACGCTACCACTCGGGTAAAGAAAATGTGGTGGCGGACGCGTTAAGCCGAAAGGAAAGAGAGAAAGTTACGCGGATTCACTCGCTACGAATGATTGTTACTTCTTACCTTTTTAACCGAATCAAAGCGGCTCAATTAGAAGCGTTGAACAAAGAAAACTAGGAGGGTGAGCGAATTACATCTTATATACCCTATCTTGAAGAAGATAATCAGGGAATTAAGACTCGACAAGGAAGAACCTACATTCCTTTCCGAAGCATCGTTAAGGAGCTACTACTCAAAGAAGCACACAAGTCAAAGTATTCTATACATCCGGGAGCTACAAAAATGTATCTCGACTTGAAGAGGAATTATTGGTGGCCGGGTATGAAAAGAGATTGTGTTAAGTATGTGGAAAAATGCTTGACATGCTTAAAAGTCAAGGACGAACATCAAAAGCCATATGGGAAGATTCAACCACTAGAAATCCTGGTGTGGAAATAGGAGAAGATTACCATGGAATTCGTGACTAAGTTACCAAGAACAATAAAGAAGCACGATGCAATTTGGGTCATAGTAGATCGATTGATGAAAAGTGCTCATTTTATTCCAATCCGAGAAAATATACCCGTTCATAAGTTGGCAAAAGTCTCTGTCAACGAGATCGTAGCACGTCATGGAGTACCCGTTTCCATTGTTTCGGATAGAGATGGACGAATTACTTCTAACTTTGGCAAGATTTTCAAGAAGAGCTAGGTACGAAATTGCATATGAGCACAACATTTCATCCTCAAACGGACGGACAAAGTGAACGAATGATTCAAATGTTAGAGGACATGTTACGAGCTTGCGTAATCGACTTTGGAGGTAATTGGGATGATCATTTACCCTTAGTAGAATTCGCCTATAACAATAGCTACCACGCAAGTATAAAGATGCCACCATACGAAATGCTTTATGGAAGAAGATGTAGAAGGTCGGTATGTTGGGATGAAGTAGGAAGTAGAGAGTTAGCAAGCATGGATGTGGTTTTAGCGATAACCGAGAAGATATAAACTATCCGGGAAAGATTAAAGGCGGCACAAGATAGATGGAAGAGTTATGCCAATAATAGGAGAAGACCAATTGAGTTTAATGTAGGAGATTTAGTTATGTTAAAGGTTTCACCGTGGAAGGGTGTGTTACGATTTAAGAACAAAGGGAAACTTAGTCCTAGGTTTATAGGACCGTTTAAAATTTTGAAGCGAGTAGGAGAAGTAGCATATGTCTTAGAATTACCCGAAGAAATGAGGGGTATTCACAATACCTTTCATGTGTCATATCTAAGGAAGTGCTTAGCAGAAGAGTCAAGTGTGATCACCTTGGATGATGTAGAGATAGATCCGAAATTAACCTCCCGAGAAGAACCGATAACAATTTTAGGAAGGAAACAAGACAACTTCGCAACAAGATAATCCCGTTAGTGAAATTTGAATGGAAGCATCGAAAGAGGACAAGCATTAGGTGGGAACCAGAAGAGAAAATGAGGATTATATATCCTCATCTATTTAAAGAGTAGATTTCGAGGACGAAATCTTATTTAAGAGGTGAAGACCCATTGCCCGACAAGGTATTATTTTATAGTACGAATAATAGTAATTAATCATTTAGAATGTATTATTAAGTAAAATGGTAAAGTTATAAGTCATAATTAAATAAGTGGCACGTGAATTAAAGAAGATGGCTCAAAACATGAAGAATGAGACATAAAAGACTAGAGTTGCCAATTAGGCAAACTTAAATTAATAAATATTAATGAAATGAAACACCTGGAATTTCTAGAATTATCAAAGTACAGGTGTGTGTGTGTGTGTGTGTGTGTTCTGTGTCGACTCAAACAAGAAAAGAAAAATAGGAACGTGTGTTATACGATTCGGGTGCAAGTGTCTCATTTGTGTCTTATGAATTTAGCAAAAACTTATCCATTCAACCAAATAAACTTCCTTTCCCTTAGAAGTAGAAATTGCCGATGATACGGTTTGTTGGTTGTGTCTAATCTATATCGTGGAGTGGAGACAAAAATTGATGATAACGTGTTTAGAATTGATTTGATTCCCATAATGTTAGGAGTATTTGATATAGTAATCGGTATGGATTGGCTTGATAAATATAACGCCAATATCTTATGTAGTCAAAAGTTAGTCCAGGTGATAAATCCTCAAGGTCGTGAGATCATTATTTATGGAGATAGAAGGAAGGGTGATCTTAAGTTATGTTCCGTAATGAAGGCTAGGAGATATTTGTTACGTGGTTGCCATGCTTTTATGGCACATGTGATAAATACAAATTTTGAGAAGAAAAGTGTAGAAGATGTTCCAATTGTTAACGAATTTCTTAACGTCTTTCCTGAAGAATTGTCGGGTATCTCGCCCGAAAGGCAAGTCGAGTTTTGAATTGATCTTATTCCGGGTTCAACTCCTATAGCAAAAGCTCCATACCGCTTAGCTCCATCTGAAATGAAGGAGTTAATGATTCAACTCTAAGAATTACTAGACAAGGGTTTTATTCGCCCTAGTAGTTCACAATGGGGAGCTCTGATCCTATTTGTTAAAAAGAAGGAAGGTAGTATGAGAATGTGCATTGATTATCGTGAGTTAAATAAAGTCACGGTGAAAATGTATATCCTTTACCAAGAATTAATGACCTCTTCGATCAAATTCAAGGTGCGAGATGGTTTTTAAAGATTGACTTACGTTCGGGCTATTACCAATTGAAGGTTCGAGAAGAAGACATTCCTATGAGGGCTTTTAGGACACGCTATGGACACGTTGAATTCGTTGTCATGCCATTTGGTCTCACTAATGCACCGGCCATTTTCATGGATCTCGTGAACCGTGTGTATAGGCCAATGGTGGATAAGTTTGTTATTGTTTCATCGACGACATCCTTGTGTACTCCAAAAGCAAGGAAGAACATGAAATTCATTTGCGAAAAATCTTAGAAACTCTTTAAAAAGAAAAATCGTATGCTAAATTCTCAAAATGCGAATTTTGGTTACAAGAAGTTCAATTTCTCGGCCATGTTATAAATTCTGAAGGTCTTAAGGTTGATCCGGCTAAGATTGAAGCGGTGATGAATTGGCAAGCTCCGAAGAATGTTGGCGAAATAAACGAAGTATTTTCTAGTCACGCGGTATTAACGTAAGATTTATTCAAGTTTTTCTTAAAATCGCGTCTCATTAACTAAGCACACAAAGAAGTAAATGCTCCTGTTTGAACGGTGTTGAACAAGAAGAAAGTTTTAGTTACCTTACGAAAGAAGCTATGTGAACTCCAATACTCATTTTTACCAGATGGAACCGAAAGATATGGTTTGTTTAATGTGATGTGTCTTATGTCGGTCTTGAGGTGTTGTTTATGCAACGAGTCAAGGTATCGCCTATACTATTAAGACAATGAAAAAGCATGAATAAAATTATCCGACGTCATGATCATGAATTTATTTGGTGTAGTTTTTGCTTTGAAGTGATTGGAGACATTATCTTTTTGGTAGTAAAAATTTTATAATTACACTGATCATAGAAGTCTTCAATATTTCTTAGAAAAGAAAGATCCAAATATGAGGCAACGAAGGTGGATGGATTTACTCAAGGATTAGATTGTGAGATAACGCCAACCACTTCGGGTAAAGAAAATGTGGTAGCGGACGCGTTCAAGCCGAAAAGGAAAGAGAGAAAGTTACACGGATTCACTCGCTACGAATGATTGTTACTTTTACCTTTTCGACCGAATCAAAGCGGCTCAATTAGAAGCGTTAGAACAAAGAAAAACTATGAGGGGTGGAGCGAATTACATCTTAGTAGACCCTAAAACTGTGAAGAAGAAAAATCAGGGAATTAAGACACGACAAGGAAGAACCTACATCCTTTCCGAGCAATCGTTTAAGGACTACCTACTCAAAGAAGTCACACAAGTCAAAGTATCTATACATTCGGGAGCTCAAAATGATATCAACGACTTAGAAGATGAATTATTGGTGGCCGGGTATGAAAAGATTGTGTTAAGTATGTGGAAAAATGCTTGACATGCTTAAAAGTCAAGGCCGAACATCAAAAGCCATATGGGAAGATTCAACCACTAGAAATCCTGGTGTGGAAATGGGAGAAGATTACCAATGAAATTTCCGTGACTAATTTACCAAGAACAATAAAGGAAGCACGATGCAATTTTGGGATCATAAGTAGATCGATTGATGAAAAAGTGCTCATTTATATCCATCCGAGAATAATATACCCGTTCATGAAGTTGGCAAAAGTCCTATGTCAACGAGAACCGTACACGACATGAGGGAGTACCTGTTTCCATTGTTTCGGATAGAGAATGGACAGAATACTTCTAACTTTGGCAAGATTTATCAAGAAGAGCTTGGTACGAAATGCATAAGAGCACCACATTTCAGTCCACAAACGGACGGACAAAAGTAAAACGAATGATTCAAAAGTTAGAGGACATGTTACGGAGCTTAGCGTCATCGACTTTGGATGTAATTAGGGCTATACCATTTACCCTTAGATAAATCGCCTATAACAATATCTACCACGCAAGATATAAAGATGCCCACCGATAACAAATGCTTTATGAAGAAGATGTAGAATGTCGTATGTGGGAATGAATAAGGAAGTAGGAGAGTTTAGCAAGTATGGATGTGGTTTTAAGCGATAACCGAAGAAGATATAAACTATCCGGGAAAGATAAATGGCGTCACATGATAGATTGGAAAGAGTTATGCCCAATAAAATAGGAGAAGACCATTGATTAATGTAGGAGATTTAGTTATATAAATGTTTTACACCGTGTGAAGGGTTGTGTTTTACGATAAGACAAAGGAAACTTAGTTCCTAAGGTTTATAGGACGTTTAAAATTTTGAAGCGAGTAGGAGAAGTAGCATATGTCTTAGAATTACCCGAAGAAATGAGGGGTATTCACAATACCTTTCATGTGTCATATCTAAGGAAGTGCTTAGCAGAAGAGTCAAGTGTGATCACCTTGGATGATGTAGAGATAGATCCGGAATTAACCTCCCGATAAGAACCGATAACAATTTTAGGAAGGAAATCAAGGCAACTTTGCAACAAGATAATCCCATTAGTGAAAGTTGAATGAACAACGACAGGGGAATAAGCATTTAGTGGAACCGAAAGAGAAAATGAGGATTAGATATCCTCACCTATTGATTTCGGGGACGAAATCTTATTTAAGGGGTGAAGAGTTGTAACACCCATTTCCCGACAAGGTATTATTTTATGGTACGAATAATAGTAATTAATCCTTTAGAATGTATTATTAAGAAAAATGGTAAATTATAAATATTAAATAAGTAAGTGTAAAATAGTTAAAAGATATATGTTGAAACTAGGAAGAATGAGACATGAAGGACTAGAGTTGCCAATTAGGCAAACTTAAATTTATAAATATTAATTATAAGAAACACCTGGAAAAATTCTAGAATTATCAAAAGTACAGGTGTGGTGTGTAGGTGCTCTGTGTCAGCTCAAACAAGAAAGGAAAAAGAGGAAGATTTAGAAATTGATCAAATTGATGAAATTAAACAAGAAGAAAAGAAGTATAAGCTACTAGGAACCCTGAATCTCATTCTCTATAACAAGTAAGTGAAATCCTCATTTAAATTAGGGTTTATAATTGATTTGGGTGTGATGTGTTAAAATGTCTTGGTTAATTAATGATCCTAGAATACTAATTGTTGTTATTAGGTAATTCCACATAGGAAGCTAAGGAGAATCAAGTAGTGAATCAAGTAGGATTTTAGTGCATAATGGAGGTAAGTATATTTACAAACAAGTTAATGTATCATGAATGTGAAATTTATATTATGTTATGATTAATATTGTTAAGGAATTAATGTTAATGTATTGTAGCATGGACCATGCTAGAAATGTACTGTTTTACATAAATATTTATTTGCTTAAGTGCAAGTATTAAAAATTATGTGAATAGTATTCCTGAATGAGTACGCTAGATAACACACGAGTCGTAAACATAATGAATGGTGTTTATGTCATATACTTACTAAGCGCTCTACTTACGTATGAGTTTTCCAATGTTTTGTAGGTTCGAGTGGCGTAGATAAGAGTAAGGAGTAGAAATAATTATGGCATAATTGGTTAAGCATTTTAGATTTGGTAAGTAGAAGACCCTCTTTTGGATCAAGGAGTATTGAAGTTGAAGCCTCAAGTGTCCATTGTCATTTTTGGTAAATTTCTTATATGTTATATGGGTCAATTGTCATTCGGTGCCCCCCCCCCCCCCTCGCCCCCCCCCTCAAACTAGATAGATAAACGATCATATATGTCAAGTGTGTTCAATGTTAGTGTCCTAGATTTGTTTGTCAAGTAATGTCGACGGAAATAAGTATGAGTATAGCTATAAATCGGGGTCAAGGAATGTTTAGTAAAGGTTTATGATTTTGTTGTCTAATGAAAGTTAAGAAAGGGAAACTTTGACGAAGGATGTCGCCAAAGAAGTTAGTTGAATGTAGTTCATGAATTGGATTGAGTCTTGAGAATAGATGTCATATTGGCTTTTTGTATTTTAAGTATTTTTCCCCTGTAAGAAGTTTACGTCGTAACCCAAAAGGTTACGCTGTAAAATAAAAATGGGGTACATTCTGAGGTTCCGTAAACTTATGTTATGCTGCAATATAAAACGAGTCAAAAGTTTACACCGTAACCATCTCTTGGGTTACGCTGTAAACTCATGTTTGATGATACATTAGAATGAATAAAAATTTAAAGGATTTCTTTCCTGACGAAAGACCTTAATTCGTTTCTAATTTTGAATATTAAGTTATATAAAGGGTTAATGATATATATAAAATTTGAAAAAAAAATGTAAAGTAACAACGTGAAGTCATTTTGGTTGATATTATTAAAAAGCTTTAATATTTTTGGTTATTTTGAGTCAAATATTATTCAAGGGGCATTTCAGTTACCATTTTTTGCAACTCTTATTTGTTGTTCGCATTCTTCGGTGGGTGGCGATGGTGATGGCGGTGGCAGTAACAGTGGTGGTTGAAAATTTTGTCCCTAAAGTTTAGTTAACATAACACGAGGGTATAATAGTCATTTCGCAAGCCTTTGACCATGGCTAACGGGAAAAAGTAACGACCGTTTGCTTTAGTTTCTATTTTGCATTGCCACCTCATCTTCATGAACAATCGTTGTAAAAAGTTGTTTTCGGTGGCCAGAGTGCGTTTTTAGGAACTTTAGGGAAAAAAATTGTAAATTACCCAAAAATAAAGAATAAATTGCAAAATCGTCTATGTGGTTTGGCCAAGTAGAATGTATAGTCCTCATTCTTTCGAAATTGTAGTAAACGTCCATGTGTGTAACTTTGAGTAGCAAAATCTGTCCCTTAACAAACATAAATTACTTAAATACCCTCACCTTCTACCTCCATTGTCTTTTCCTTTGAATTTTTATTATTATTTATAAATAAAATTAAAAAACATTAACAACGCGGAGAATATAAAAAACAATCAATTAAAAATTTTCAATTCCCAAATAAAAAACATTGTTAAATATGTGATTATATATCATAAATATGAAAAATATTTTACTTTTCATTTAACAATCTCTCACACACAACAAACCCAAGTCCATTATCATCTCTATCGATTACAAACCTAACAAAAATTTAATCATTTCACATTTGTTATTAAAAAATCCCACACAACCACAAACTTATCCGATCACATACATATATGAACCCAAAGACCTAGATTTAAGAACCCATGTAACAAATACACTCATGAGTCCAACAACAACAAATGAATTGAGAGAGAATTAGTTGTTTGTTATTGGGTTGAGAATGAATGATGCTATTGAGAGAGAATTTGATTGAATTATAGTTTTGAGGTTTGAATAAATTTTTAGTTTTAGGGGTTGTTATGACATTGAATGATTTTGAAAAATGAGTGTCTTAATATGTAACACCCCCTTAATTGACATATAGCAGCGGAAGCTAAATTGGGGTATTACTTCATGAATCAACAGTCATAATCATAGAAAACGACTCAAAAGAGACGTTTTGGAAAATTTAGTTATCATTCAATATTATTTCAGAGTTTTATTAAAGAAGGTCCCAAAATACATATGAAAACATAGAGTTTAAATGATAACAAGTTGGACGTCCTCAAGTCCAATGCCACTCCATGCCATAGGTTGCTCAATTACCTGAGATAAACATGCTAAAAGGGTCAACACAACGGTTGAGTGAAATTCATAGTGTTTGAAATGTAATAACTGAATACAAGTCATCATAAGTGGTAATAATTGTACAACTACAATTATCATGGAAAACAATATCATATTATTGCACTAAGCTCATGACACCGAAACCTTAAGATATTCACAAGTTATTGCCCCAGCGGATGCTTTGCCAAACACCCGGAGTTCCTCAAATGAAATGCGCCCGTATGGTAGTGCGTTGTTATCTACCCGGACGGGGAAGTTCAGTCCCAATAGATCTATTCACGGCATTCGCGCTTACTCAACCAGTACGTTCGGTTACAAGTAATTAACGGTTCATGATAGTGGGGCCTTATGGCAAATGGAGGTACTTAGGCAATAATATATCAGGATAGCATACAGTTGAAAATACTTGTATTCATGGTTTATAGCATGTATCTCCCCACGGGATTTAGAAAACATGTAAAGGTGGGACTATGAACTCACCTTGATAAGGTAGTTGATTGATTTGAAATTTAATTCAAATGGGAGTAAACAACCTCGTCACGCAACCTGGGGTAATATGTCAAGTCTTAGTTTGATTGTTTCAAAACTTTATTTCATAAAGTTTAACGTAAATGATTTTGGTTTGTGAAAATATCGTATCACTGTTCGGGCTATCATAATCCAGAGGTCATGTAGTAAACGTTTGAGGAGCTAGGACACTTTAAATCGTAAATCCAGCAACTCATCAAAACGTCTACCCAAATGAAATCCCCTCACATGAAATTCCCTAGTAACGTGATACGTTATAGATTAAATGATAAGATTTTATCTTTTTAAGTTTCTTCAAAAGTTAGTGGATGATAAATTATGTTAAATACAGAACATAATTATTTTATAGTGTTTCGATCGACGAATGATAACGACAAATGTGTCGGGCTTTAATAAAATCGAGTCTTATAATATTTAAATATATTTTTATAATTAATATAAAAATATTATATTTTATACCCTTGAGAATATGAAAATTACAATATACACCCTTGGTAAATTTATATTTACAAATTTAACCCTTTACTTTAAATCTTTAAACAATTAACTCCTTAACTTTAGAGTATGGCAAAACAAATCCCTGAAGTTTAACTTTAGAATAATTACATTTTTGGCCCGAAAGTTTAATAATTTCAAAAGTTACAATATATACCCCTTTGCATGAAACGATTTAAAATTTAGGTCCAGAATCCATAATCTTGGTATTTTTAAATTTAGAAATCAATTTGCAGCTTATAGCTTATTACTATAAGCTAAAATAAATAAGTTTTACGAGCTTATAGCTTATCAAAAGAGCTTATGAGCTCGATAATACAAAATGGGCATGTTTGGTTTAAAAAGATTAACCCGATAGGTTTTAGCTTTTAGAGTTTGTTTCCAAGTTTATAAAAATGATAGGGCACTGTTTGGTTTAGGAAAATCAAACAAATGAATTTATGGTTCAAGAACTTAAACAAGTAGCTTATATGATTTATAAGAGCTTATTAAAGATCTATAACATATTAGGAATTTATAAAACAGATCGAAGACTTACAAAAGCTTAAATGGGTCGAAATTACTTATTATGATTCAAAAACTTGGAGATGAATTCAAGAACCTATCTTTCTTAATCCTTGGCTTCTTTCTTGACTTAAACCCTTTCCTTTCCTTCCTTGGCTCGAACTAGAACATTTATTTTTAAGGTTGCATGAAGCTTAAAAGGTGAGTTTGAAAGTGTGTGTGTGTTTCGGCTATATATATGGTCAAACCTTAGAGTAGAGGCCAAGTTAAATGGAGTGGTGTCTAAGGGATAGCTAGGGTGAGTATTAAAGGCTAAGACTATCATAGCAAGGTGTTGAATGGTGGTGAAGTGTTTGAAAATCAAAGGAGGTGATTAGGGAGTTACTTAGAGTCCAAGGTGGTGATGAAGGTGGTAGGGTGGTTGCTTAGTGGTGACAATATGGTGACAAGTAGGTGGATCATGGTGGAGGTAGGGTGGTTGTTTGGTTTTGGTTCAAAACTAGTTGAACTAGTTTAGGTGTTTTAGAGTTTTTGTCTAGGGTTAGGGTTTAGGATTAGGGTTAGGACGAGCTAGGGTCAGGGTTTATGATTAATATAGTTTAAATGTTGTGCATTGGAAGCTTGTAAGTTATGTTTAAAAGGTGGTACGAAATCCCTTAGAAAAATGGAGGGAAAATGCTTAAGTTTGAATTTGTGCATTGCCGGGTTGTACTATGAGTTTCATAGAGTTGTACACTAATTTTGGAGGGAAATATAATTCAAATATAATGTATTGATCACTTGTACATATGCCTTGCAAGCTTGTATATTTATTTTGTATGTAAACATTACATATAGTTAGGGTTTTGATATAAACGTTAACGTTTAAAGTCCGTTTTATAATAACATTTTGAATTGTACGTTAAATAGATAACGTATGGTAAAAATAGAGTTTAAAACATATTGCTTGACATATTATAACGTTTATTTGCCATAAACGTTGATGAAATTGGCATTGATAGGTTGCGTGAGCTCGTTTACTTTGGTAATGTAAGTTACGTTACATTATGGATGGAATAAAGCAAAAATCTTTCCATGAAAATGGTTGCATCTAATTTAATAGATGGAAATTACACTGAAGAAAAATTGCATCTAATTTAATAGATGGATAATTACATAGAAGAAAATTGTGGGTTGTTATAGTCTCCCAACCTTAAAGAAATCTCGTCTGGAGTGATGTTTGGAAATAAATGTGGATACTTGGCACGAATTTGATCTTCGCGTTCCCACATAAATTCTGGTCTTCTTTTAGAGTTCCATCTTACTTTGACTATAAGGATACGACTTTGTCTCATTTGCTTAACTTCTCGATTCATAATTTCTATTGGTTCTTCCACAAAGTTGAGTTTGTCATCGAGCCGAAGCTCTTTCATTGAAATGACGAGAGATTCGTCAGATAGGCATTTCTTTAAATTAGAAATGTGGAATGTACTGTGGACATTACTGAGTTCTTCAGGAAGCTCAAGTGTGTATGCCACTGGGCCGATCCTTTTAAGGATCTTAAATGGTCCAATGTACCAGGGGTTAAGCTTTCCTTGTTTTCCGAATCAGATGACACCTTTCCGAGTTGACACTTTCAACATAACATGATCTCCAACTTGAAATTCTAAAGGTTTTTGCCTTACATTGGCATAACTCCTTTGCCGATCTCTTACAGCTTGCAAGCGTTGTCAGATTTGTACTATCTTTTCGGTAGTTTCATGGATTATCTCTAGTCCTGTGAGTTGGACATCTCCAACTTCGGCCTAGCAAACAGGTGATTGACACTTTCTACCATAAAGTGCCTCGAATGGTGCTGCCTTAATATTGGCATGGTAACTGTTATTGTAAGAAAATTCTACTAGTGGTAAGTGTCTCTCCCATCCTTTTCCAAAATCTATAACGCAGGCTCGAAGCATGTCTTCAAGTGTTTGGATGGTTCTTTCACTTTGTCTATCTGTCTGGGGATGATATGTCGTACTCATGTCTAATTGAGTACCCAAAGCAATCTGCATTGACTGCCAAAATCTGGATGTGAAATGACTGTCACGATCCGAGATGATAGATATCGGCACTCCATGCCGTGAAACTATTTCCTTTATATACAACCTTGTAAGGGTTTCCATACTATCTGTCGCTCTGGTGGGGATAAAATGTGCTGATTTGGTAAGGCGGTCTACAATGACCCAAATTGTGTCATGTCCACTTGATGTTTTGGGTAGTTTTGTAACGAAGTCCATTGTTATTCTTTCCCATTTCCATGTAGGTATCTCTGGTTGTATCAGTAAGCCGGATGGCTTCTGACATTCTGCTTTAACTCTAGAGCATGTTAAACACTTGCCAACATATTCAGCGATGATTGCCTTCATGTTAGGCCACCAATAGAGTTTCTTTAGATCTTGATACATCTTGTCAGAACCTGGGTGAATGGAATACTTTGATTTATGGGATTCATGCATGATCAAGTCTCTCAAATTACCAAAAAGTGGTAACCAGCTTCGGTTCTTGATACAACGAGTTCCATCAGGACGTACTTCAAATGCTTTGTCCATTCCTTGTAGGTTCTCAGCTTTGATGTTCTCTTCTTTGATCGCCTCAGTTTGGGCTTCGAGGATTTGTGATGGTAATTTTGGGTGAAGGGTCATGACTAATGCCCTAACTCGGAGTGGTTTGATTCGTTCCTTCCGGATATAAGCATCTGCTACACAATGAGCCTTTTCCCGTGATGGTAACGAATTCACCATCATAATCTGCAAGACAATTTAGCCAACGGCGTTTGTCTCAATGTGCAACTCTTTCTGATCAAGGATATGTTGAAGACTTTTATGATCAGTGAACACAGTACACTTTGTGCCATACAGATAGTGTCTCCAAATTTTAAGAGCGAACACTACTGCTCCTAATTCAAGGTCGTGTGTGGTATAGTTCTCTTCATGAGGCTTAAGTTGTCGGGATGCATATGCAATAACTTTTTCTCTTTGCATTAACACCGCTCCCAAACCTTGGAGTGATGCATCACAGTAAACGACAAAATCATTGTTTCCTTCTGGTAATGCTAAGATTAGAGCTTCACAAAGCTTTTGTTTTAGCAGTTGGAAGGCTGACTCTTAGTCTTCTCCCCAGATATACTTCTTGTTTTTCTGGTTTAATTCAGTCAAAGGCTTTGCAATCTTCGAAAAACCTTCGATGAATCTCCGATAGTAACCGGCTAGTCCTAAGAATTGGCGTACTTCTATGGGTGTAGTAGGAGATGCCCAATTCTTAACTGCTTCAATCTTGGCGGGGTCAACGTAAATTCCTTGACTGTCGATCACATGCCCGAGAAATTGCATGATACTGATCCAGAAATCACATTTGGAGAACTTGGCATTCTACTTTTTGAGTAATTCCAGTATTATTCTTAGGTGATCTGCTTGTTCTTCTTTGTTACTGGAGTAGATGAGAATATCATCGATGAACACTATCACAAATTTATCCAAGTATGGTTTGCACACACGGTTCATGAGGTCCATGAACACAGCAGGCGCGTTAGTTAAACCAAATGGCATCACTTGGAATTCGTAGTATCTGTATCGCGTTCTGAAAGCAGTCTTGGGAATATCTTCATCACTGACTCTTAGTTGGTGATAGCCTGATCTTAAATCAATCTTTGAGTAAGTACTCAAACCTTAAAGTTGGTCGAATAAGTCATCGATCCTGGGTAATGGGTAACGATTCTTTACAGTGAGTTTATTCAACTCTCGGTAATCGATACACATTCTGAAAGATCCATCTTTCTTTTTAACAAATAAGATAGGAGCTCCCCAAGGCGAAGTACTCGGTCGGATAAAACCTCGGTCTGCTAACTCTTGTAGTTGATCTGATAATTTCTAAAGGAGCTAATCTGTAAGGTGCTCGGGCTACTAGTGCCGCTCTTAGAATTAAATTGATTTGAAATTCTACTTGGCGAACCAGAGGAAGGCCAGGTAGATCTTCAGGAAAGACTTTCGGAAATTCTCAGACTACCGGTATATCTTCTAGTCGTTTTTCGTCTGACTTTTTCTCCATTACTTGGGCTACAAAAATTTGACATCCCCTGGATATATATCTTTCGGTTTTAATACATGATATGAGGCTTAGTCGGGTTTTACTCCGATCACCTCGTATGATCAAAGTTTCACCGTCGATTGGGATGTGGACGACTTTCTCGTCACAGATATTTCTAGCATGATACTTGGATAACCAATCCATACCAATGACGACGTCAAAACTACCGAGTTTAATCGGCATAAGGTTGATTTTGAAAGGTTGGTTTAGCAAAATCAGAGTGCAACCCTGGATAACGGTATTAGTGCCTACTAGGTTTCCATCGGTCATTTCAATGTCATAAGTGGTATCTAGTGTAATTGCTGGGATATTAAGCATAGAAGCAAGAGATATGGATACAAAACTTTTATCGGCTCCTAAATCAAATAATATTCTAGCTAGATGTTGGTTTAGAAAGAACGTACCCGTGACTACGTTCAGGTCTTGGTGAGCGTTCTTGTCTCTCAGCAAGTATGCTCTTCCGTGGGCATTGTTGTTTGCTCTTGAGCACTGAATTTTATAGTGCCCTTTTTCTCCGCAGGCATGACAAGTTACGAATACTGGTTGTAGGTTGCTTCCAGTGGCTGGCCCTTTGTTTTTGCAGTTCCTGGTCAGATGAGCCACCTTGTTGTAAGTCTGACACTTGACAGTGCAAGGTCCTGTGTGATGCAGGGTGCATTTCTTACACAGGGGAAGGCTTCTAGTATACCTACTGTTTTTAGTTGGGGCGGCAGCATAAGCCCTGACAGTTTCTTGCCTTCTATTCTGTTGTTGGTGATCATTGTTGCGGTTGTTATTGTTGTTACGGATATTCTGGTAGTTGTTGTTGTTGGTGAAGGTTCTTCTATCATCAAACTTTCGTTTGTGATCATTGGTTCCTTGTACAAAATTATGCTTTATTACCTGATCCATTAACCTCTGAGTTATGGTAATGGCTTCCTCCAAAGTTTGAGGCTTTGAAGCGGTAACATTTCCTTTAATACTCCTGGGTAATCCCCCGATGAAGACTTTCATAAGTTTCTCAGAATTTGGTACCATATTTGGACATAAGATTGCCAATTCCTGGAATCTTCTAACATAAGTCTCAAGATCATTTCCTTTTACAGCCAGATTGTAAAATTCATCTTCCATTTTCTTAACCTCGGTTCGAGGACAATACTTCTTTATTAAGAGCTTTTTAAATTCGGACCAGGTGATCTTGTAAGCTTCCTCTATTCCAATAGGTTGGGCGAATGAATTCCACCAGGACAAAGCTTCTTCATTTAGAGTACCAGTAGCAAATTTCACTTTGCAGTCCTCGATACAGTTGCTACGAGAAAATACCGATTCAGTTCGTTCAAACCAGCGGATGAGGCCAACAGCGCCTTCCGTACCTTTGAAATTGAAAGGTTGGCAGCTTATAAACTCTTTGTAGCTACATTTTCTTGCTACAAGAGTTTCTCTTTGTTCGGTGTTCCTATTGGTATTGTCAGTATTTGCCATGGTAGCAGCTTGTGCTTCCAGAGCTGCGGCAACACTATCAGCAACTAGTTTCCTGATGGCAGCCTGAGACATGGCTGGTGCTGCAGATGTTGATGTCCTCTTGGGATCCATTCTATCAACATTTACAAGACAACACAAAATAAGAATATATCATTGTATGGATTCTTATTTGGTACAAATTCTAACAAAGAAATACACATTCTTTGATATTACATTGTAGGATATAACGGAAAAAATTTGAAATGGACACACTAGCAAGCATCTAACTCATTAGGTTTCTCGGGGACTGGTTCACTTTCCAGGGACTTTAGTATGATCAATAATGAGCTATCTAACTCTGCAATGATAGACTCATCTGGAAGTCTTAGATTCCAAAAATTTTATGCTCATTCTCTTGATTATTAATCATATCCATGATATCTGGGTACAAAGGTTTGAGAAAACCGGATGGAAAGAGAGCCATAGTAACCTAGATACATAAAGATATGATACATCACACACAGAATATAGGATAGACAACCACGACATACATAAATCGGTATCATAAAACAGCGAGGTA
This sequence comes from Tanacetum coccineum, assembly GCA_026074375.1. Classification (NCBI taxonomy): domain Eukaryota; kingdom Viridiplantae; phylum Streptophyta; class Magnoliopsida; order Asterales; family Asteraceae; genus Tanacetum; species Tanacetum coccineum. The sequence continues at coordinate 26,568 of BQNB010060966.1, forward strand.
TAATGGAATTACACTTCATTATGTCATAAACAACTTGTCTACATGTTTTACATAATCAAAATTGACAAGTGTTTGTTATTTATGGCCACACATCCCGTGATATGGATTTCTAATAAAAGCTGTATATGATTAAGGATCTAGTCTAGTTGCCATGAGTGCTCCCTCCATTTTGGTTTCTTGAGCTCATGGGATCATGTCCAGAAGACTTTCATATTGATCGGGTTGGCGAATCTGGTTACCTCGATGAGTTTCTATAAAAGGTAAAAGTCCTGACGCGAGCAAGAACAATCTCGTCGTCATGCCCCATTTGTTTTCTCTGAAATCCAGCAATCTGGGTATGGGCTTCTTGAAGTTCGATTTCTAGTTGGTCAAAATCTCGCTGTATGATTACTCGACCATTACCAAGACCTTCTATTCTTATTTCCTATGATCAATTGCGCTCAAGAGGGAGCTCATCTAAGTGATTCAAAATAGTCTTGATATGTTCCTCATGGCGCTCCAGACTCGTCTTATGAGAACTTTCTCCAATCTCAAATACTTGAGGTAGGGCAGAAGTAGAGGAGGATGATCAGGAACGGGCTCGTTTCTGAGATGGTAAAATCTCTTCAGGGAAAGAAGATGAATTCTCAGGATCAAACATTGGGTGATAGTGGTATTATGGAGATGGAGGCAAAAACAGTTGGTGGAGAATAGGAGCTTTTGGTAGTGGAATAGGTGTCTCATCATTGTTGATTATATGCTTGATGAACTTTCATATATTGTGATCAAATGTGGAAATGTGAAAGATGGATAGTAGGAGGCTAAAAGATCCTTAGTTAAATCTCTGAAGGATAGAGTAGTGTTTCTCGGTGAGGCGGGGATTGTCTGGTGAAGCCGGGGTATAGTTAGGAGTATTCTTAGAGGAAAAAGCATCCTCAACATTGGAATTAGATAGGACGATAATAGGGTGGGTGGATGTAGACATAATTCGTTAAAACCCAAGGGGTAAATAACATAAAATTATTTTATATAAGTAATAGTTATGTATTCTTTATTTAATCTTTCAGGAAAATGTTAGTTAGGGAACAGAGGTCTTTATTGAATGGAAAATGGTTTTATTTAGGTTTTAACCTTGTTATCTATACCTGGGCTCTTCTTGACACCAATTGTAACACCACCTAGTTTGACATATGCAGGCTGGTAAGGCTAAATTGGTGGTAATTACTTCATGAATCAACAGTCATATCATAGAAAACGACTCAAAAGAGACATTTTGGAAAATATTTAGTTATCATTCAATATTATTTCAAAGTTTTACAAAAGGAGAAGGTCCCAAAATTAAGATGAAAACATAGAGTTGAATGAATAACAAGTTAGACGTCATCAAGTCTAAAGCACTACGCGCCATAGGTTGTTAATTACAAATGAGTAACCATGTTAAAAAGGTAACACAAAGGTTTTGAGAGTGTTTGTGAAATTCACAGGTTTTGAAATGTATTAATTGTTGATCAAGTCATCATAAGTGGTAATAATTGTACCAATTAAATTATCATGGAAGACTGTTTTATTGCCTAAGCTCATGACCATGGACACTATAACGTTCAACATGGAAATCACCTCACGTGACATTATTGAGGAACAAATGTCTCGTGGAAAGGGAACTTGCCTAAGTTTACCTTTATTCTAATTATTACACTCATCTATAAGTTAACACCAAACGGATTCGTCAATTCCCGATAGATCTTATCATTAATATTCGCGTTCAATCGCAGTGTTTAATGGTTCATGATTAAATAATTATTAGTAGTAGAGGTAATCTTAGGCAATAATTTTGATGATAAGCATCCAGTTAGAATATACTTATATTTCATGATTTTATAGCATGTATCCCCCCACGGGATTTGGAAAAACATATAAAGGTGGGACTATGAACTCACCTTGATAAGGTAGTTGTTTGATTTGAAATTTAATTTAAATAGATGGTATTACAGCATCATCAAGCACTCCTGGGGTGGTAATATGTTCAAGTCTTATGTTTGATTTAATTATATTCCAGAACTTTTTTCATAAAGTTTACAATAAAACCTTATTTGGTTTATTAATTTGTGAAAATATCGTATCACTGTTCAGGGTATCATAATCAGAGCCTGTAGGTAAAGTTTAGGTGCATTAGGACACTTAAATAGTAAATCTAGCAAACTAGTTAACAAGTCTCTACCCAAATGAAAGCCCCTCACATGAAATTCCCTAGTAACGTGATACGTTATATTTTAAAAGATAAAATTTATGTGTTGTGAAAGTGTATGTGTTTAGGGTTTAATAGATGGATCTAATTTAATAGATGGAAATTATACTGAGGAAAATTGCATCTAATTTAATAGATGGATAATTACATAGTGGAAAATTGTAGGTTGTTATAAATTCAATGGTTACTCCACAAGTTCTGCTAGTTTGAAGACTATCTAGATTGCAGGGGGGGACTAAAATGGTATTCCAATTCTGATTTTAATTGACATGGGGTCTGCACAATTTTTTCTCAAAGAAGAAAATTGCAATTGCTATTGGTTCTAACCATACAAGCAGTCAAAAGGCTACAAATTAGTTTGGGAGACGGTTCTCGGGTGTGGATTTGCTCCAAAAATGTGTTAATGTTATTCTGTTTGGAATAATATTCTTGTATTGTTGATGCTCTTGTATACAATTTGGGGTGTTGGACCATTGGATTTTGATATTGCTTGGCTTGGAACTTTGGGTTGATGTATCTTTTCAATTGGCAAACTTCGGACATTTCGCTTCTGGAGCCTAGGTAATTTTTTTGGTAACCATTGGTTTCCGACCTTCTGGATAGTAAGGTAATTATATTAACTTCAGGTGTCTTTTCTTATCATCGATAATCCATGCCTCCTTGCACACTTGCTTAAACAGTCAAATAGATCATATGTCAATCGAGCTTGATCCACCTTCCATTCTGAATGATGAACAACTTAATGATTTAAGTGCCCTTTTATCACAATTCTCTACATTTTTCCAGACACCACAAGGCTTAGGGTTTAGGGTTTAAGGTTTAGGGTTTAAGGTTTAGGGTTTAAGGTTTAGGGTTTAGGGTTTAAGGTTTAGGGTTTAAGGGTTTAGGGTTTAGGGTTTAGGGTTTATGGTTAGGGTTTAGGGTTTACGGTTTTGGGTTTTGGGTTTAGGGTTTAGGGTTTACTATAAAAATCAAATATTACTTAAGTTTTCCCGGCAAAAAAATCTTTTTTTTAACTATGAAGGTTTAGGGTTTAGGGTTTAGGATTTAGGGTTTAGGGTTTAGGGTTTACTATAAAAATTAAATTTTACTCAAGTTTTCTCGCCAAAAAAATCTTTTTTTAACTATGAAGGTTTAGGGTTTAGAATTTAGGGTTTACGGTTTAGGGTTTAAGGCTTAGGGATTGGGGTTTAGGGTTTAGGGTTTGGGGTTTAGGGTTTGAGGTTTAGGGTTTAGGGTTTAGGGTTTAGGGTTTAGGGTTTAGGGTTTAGGGTTTACTCAAGTTTTCCTGCAAAAACAAATTTTTTTTAACTATGAAGGTTTAGGGTTTAGGGTTAAGACAAATAAGGTGTGTGTTTTTTCTCTCCTTTTGGGGAAAGAAAACCCTAACTGGCCACCATCACAACACATCTTTTGTGTTGATTTTGGCTGTCGTCCCTACCTTTTTTTATTCTTCTTGGAACCCTATAACATCTTCTGTGTTTAGGGAATTGGTGTGATTGATCTTTTTTTATTAATCTATCCTATTGTTCTGTGGCCATCAAAAACTTATGCCTATCATTCTAAAATTTGCTTTTTCTTGTTCTTAATCCTTAAATCGTTTCTTTTATGATCTGATTTAGGATTTAGCAATAAAATTCATATTTTCTTCTTGTTTTAGAAGCCCTTGTCTGATTGAAACCCTATGTTCTTAGGGTTTCGATTTATGTGATGTGATCTTAGATCTTAATTGATCTAGTATTTGCATGGTGTGGTTATTCGGTATGGTTTCATCCCTATGATCTTCTTAATTTTTCAAGTCGATCTAGGGTTTGATTCTTGATATCGATTTGTGTTTTCCATTAATGGATTTGATGGTTGGTCGAAACCCTACTTTATTAGGGTTTTCGTATTAGCTTTTTATAGGGTTATCTGCTACCACGCATCTCGGATCTTATGGGATTTGGATTGATGAGGTTCGTCTGCTAGGATGAAACCCTAATTTTTAGGGTTCTCTTATCATTATTTTACTATTTGCTAGATGAACATGGTGGTTTAGAATCTGCTGGTGTTGATATGATATGAGACGAAACCTTAATCCTATTTCTATTCATCCCATATTCTATGCTTGATTTGTTGGTGATGGTTATTGGCTGTGGATTTTGTTAACAACCCAAGCTGTTTGTTAAGGAATCAATTCCATGGTTGTGATACTGCTTGGAGTGTTTGTGGCAATGAAACTTGCTGCAAATTGTGTACTTGCTGCTTGGATTGTACGTGGTGAGGTATATGCTAATCTGGACGTGACTTACTCGATGTCATCACACTTGTTTGATATTGGTGTGTATTGAATCAGAGTCTATGGGTGATCATGAACGTAATATGGACATTAAGGGTGTTTTGCATTTATATGCTGCTGATCTTTAATGTTTCTTGGTCGACTGATATGGAAGTTAGCCGCTAAGGCTATTTGGAAGACATTGTTGAAAGAAATAGCATGGAACATGCCTATTATACGCCTCTTGCTTAATATTTTCATATTTAACACAGTCCTGTGTTAATCATTGGTGAGGCATTTTTCAAAAGCTTTTGTTGCCATCTCGATGGCTTGGTTTAGAAAGTTGTTTTACTTTTTCTTTGTTAGTAATAAGAATAGTTTGTCATTCTTATTTAGTGGTTTATGTTAGTAGCTTGTTCATGAGGATTGGTTTGTCAATCTAATGTCGTTTAGGTTTGTTGCACTACGGCGTGTTCTCATTTGCCCATGTAACGGGCTGGGGTGTAGGACTTTACCTACACCTTTAGTAATTAAATGTTTTTTGGTGTAATATATTTACCGGGGAAACCCTTTACCCATAAAAAATAATAATAAATTTTACTCAAGTTTTCCCGCTACAAAAAAATTCTTTTTTTAACTATGAAGGTTTAGGGTTTATAGTTTTGGGTTTACGGTTTAGGGTTTAGGGTTTAGGGTGTACTATAAAAATTAAATTTTACTCAAGTTTTCCAGCTATTTTTTTTAACTATGAAGGTTTAGGTTTAGGGTTTACGGGTTTAGGGTTTAGGGATTGGGGTTTAGAGTTTTGGGTTTAGGGTTTAGGGTTTAGGGTTTATGGTTTAGGTTTTAGGGTTTAGGGTTTAGGGTTTACTATAAAAATTAAATTTTACTCAAGTTTTACCGCCAAAAAAAAACTTTTTTTGAACTATGAAGGTTTAGGGTTTACGGTTTAGGGTTTAGGGTTTAGGGTTTAGGGTTTAGGGTTTAGGGTTTAGGGTTTAGGGTTTAGGGTTTAGGGTTTAGGGTTTAGGCTTTAGGGTTTAGTGTTTAGGGTTTAGGGTTTAGGGTTTACTAGAAAAAATAAATTTTACTCAAGTTTTCCCGCCAAAAAAAACTTTTTCTAATTATGAAGGTTTAGGGTTTAGGGTTTAGTGTTTACTAGAAAAAATAAATTTTACTCAAGTTTTCCCGCCAAAAAAAACTTTTTTTAATTATGAAGGTTTAGGGTTTAGGGTTTAGGGTTTAGGATTTAGGGTTTTAGGTTTACTATAAAAATTAAATTTTATTCAAGTTTTCCCGCCAAAAAAATCTTTT
>BQNB010060967.1:9745-30700 GCA_026074375.1 Tanacetum coccineum
AACAATTAGCCAATCTAGATTTACGAATTATTATAGATTCTTCATTGATAGAATGGAAAGAATTGGAGGAAGAGGAACCCACAGGGAATGAATGGGAAGATCGAAAAGTTGGAAGAAGAAAAGATTTTTTGCTTAGACGCATGGAATTGGCTAAGCATTTTATTCGCATTCATCATTTCCGAAGACGAATCTATAGATAGTGCTTTTGCTAGATTTAATACTATTATTACTAGTGTTAAAGCTCTTGATGAAGGTTATTCTAGTAAGAACTACATAAGGAAGTTTCTAAGGGCTTTACATCCTAAATGGAGAGCAAAGGTCATGACGATTGAAGAGTCGAAAGACTTAATGTCACTATCTCTTGATGAACTTATCGGGAACCTCAAAGTTCATGAAATGATCATCAAGAAATATTCCAAAATAGTCAAAGAAAAAGTTGAAAGGAAATCTATTGCTTTAAAGGCTAAGAAAGAATCTAATGATGAAAAGTATTCGACTTCCGGTAGCGAAGATGAAGAGTACGCCATGGCGGTAAGAGACTTCAAGAAGTTCTTTAAAAGAAGAGGTAGATTCGTGAGACAACCTCAGAATGACAAAAAGACGTTCTAAAGAAGCCGTGATGACAAGAACGCTAAAAGTGATAGAAAATGCTTTAGATGCGGCGACCCGAATCATCTTATTGGAGAATATCCAAAACCACCGAAAGATAAGAACTAAAGAGCTTTTGTCGGAGGCTCTTGGAGCGATAGCGATGAAGAAGATGATGAGAAGGTCAAAAACGAAACGTGTCTTGTAGCTCATGCATCAAGTGAGGTATGTTTCTAATCATCTTACTTTAGTGATGAAAACTCATCAATTGATGATTTAGCTTTAGACAACGAATATGATAAGTTATGCAAAATGAGTCTAAAGATAATCACTAAGAACAAAAGGTTAAAAGCTACAAGAAATAGTCTAGAAAACGAGCTTAGATAATTAAAAGATAAATTATCCACACTCTAGAAAAACAAGGGAGTTGATCTCGATTGTGCAAAGTGGCATACGCTTAAAATTGAGAATGAAAAACTCAAAAGGAAAGAGTCCACTTGGATTAAATAAATTTGAAAAAAAGTACACATTGCTTAAATGAAATGTTAAATAAATCAAATAATGCTTCGGTGATATAACGAGTTTAGGGTTTTAATTCATTTGAATGCACATCTAGTGGATCTAAGGAAATAAAATGTGTGAACAGCTCATATTAAAAAGGTGGTCCCTCTGATGGAATGGTACCATAAATATGGGGGGCCCCTCCAATTGACCCAGGCTGGCGCCCTCCCAAAACATAATTATGGGACCGCAACCAGCAACGCATGGATCTAAGAAAGAGTGTCTTTAAAAATAAATTATTTTGGGTCTAGACATAAAAACACACAGTAGTATACAATGTAAAGAATCCCGTTGCTAGTGACATATGAAGCTTAAGTAATTTTATAAGCTTGATCAAATTAACAGACGTGGATTACTCAAAACCAAATTTTTGATAAAACTCACACCTAGAAGGAGGTCAATAAATAGTTATCATCGTCTACAACACCTCAACCAAAAAAGAACAATGGTAGGACAAAATAAACCTCGTGGATTTCCTGTAACTTGGAACAATTCCTACGACATGGTTTAAATGCCATGGGAAATGTCGTATTCCTTTTCCTCATACCCAACCAATTGCATCAAATGCAAGGGATGTTTAGCACTAACAACTTTTGACCATGAGATATTGGGGGACAAAATGTTTGAGGTGGTTGCCATTTTATTAATTTATATGCCTTTAGAGTACGACTTGGTACCGATGTGTGGAATATAGGATAGCGGATGCTCCAAACACCATGCGGCGGTATTCGAAAAGCTCTCTCAAGCTACAAGGCATACAACGGTGGTAATGTTTATTTTTGGTAGTAATCTTCGCGGCCCGGTAAATCATTGGCAAAGGTACGATTTCTAATGACTCTCTCAAAATAGATAATGTAGAACATGTTGATAACTTAGGATTTAACTTGCTAGGTATAGGACAAATATGTGATAATAAGTGTAGAGTAACTTTCTCTGAATATGATAGTGAAATCACTAAGGACGGTAAAGTAATAGGTAGAGGTATTAGGAAGAAAGGCTTATATGTGATAAAATTAGGAAATAAGCCAAAAGATCAAATTTGTCTAGCAACAATTAATGAAAAATCCACATTGTGGCATAGGAGATTAGTTCACAGAAACATGTGTCTCATTCAATCGTTGGCTTCTAAGGAATTAGTTAGAAACCTACCTAAGCTTAAGTTTGATCAACATTTTTGTGATGCTTGCAAAATGGGAAAACAAGCTCACGCTAGTCACAAAGCTAAGAATATAGTCTCAATGACTAGATGCTTAGAACTTCTCCATATGGATCTCTTCTGTCTATCCGCCGTACGGAGTTACGAAGGAAACCGTTACACCCTAGTCATAGTAGATGAATACTCTCAGTATACTTGGACTAGATTCTTTAAAAATAAAATCGAAGCTTTTGATCAATTCAAAATATTTAGTAGGAAAATCCAAAACCAATTAGGTTGTTCAATAGTGTCAATAAGAACCGACCACGGTAGAGAATTTGATAATGAGGTGCAATTTGGAGAGTTTTGTAATGCCAATGGTATTACACATAACTTCTCGGCTCCACGCACTCCTTAATCAAATGGCGTGGTCGAAAGGAAAAATAGGACACTTCAAGAAATGAGTAGGACTATGTTGAATGAGTAATCGTTACTACAAAAGTTTTGGTGTAACGCCGTGGATACTTCAACATACATTCTCAACCGAATCCTCATTAGAGTCATTCTAGGAAAAACACCTTACAAACTTTTAAGAGGTAGGAAACCCACGTTAGATTATTTTAGAGTGTTTGGAAGCAAGTGCTTCTTTTTGAACACCAAAGACTACCTTACCAAGTTTGACCCAAAGTTATACGAATGTGTCTTTTTAGGTTACTCCCAAAATAGTAAAGCCTACATCATCCTTAATAAACACACTAAGAAAATCGAAGAATCACTCAACGTGACATTCGATGAAACTCCTCCACCTTCTAAGACATCACCCTTGGTGGATGATGACTTAGATGAAGAAGAAGCCATTAGGGAAACCGAAAAGAAAAACCTAGAAAATGTTGTTGAGGATGAAACTTTAGAAATTGATGAAATAGTCAATATTAAGGAATCTAGGAACCATCCTTTAGAAAATGTTATAGGAAACCTTAACCAAAGAACCCTTAGGTCACAAGCCCAAAACCAAAGTAACTTCTTTTGTTTTATATCAACTATAGAACCTAAGAATGTGAATGAAGCGTTAGGAGATGAAAGTTGGATAGTCGCCATGCAAGAAGAATTAAATCAATTCGTTGCTAACAACGTTTGGGAGTTAGTTCCACAACATATGAATATGACAATCATAGGAACTAAGTGGGTATTTAGAAATAAGTGAGACGAGACCGGTGTTGTTTCTCGAAATAAGACTAGGTTAGTTGCTCAAGGCTATAATCAATAAGAGGGCATCAATTATGATGAAACTTATGCTCCAGTTGCTAGACTTGAGTTATTAGGATATTATTAGCTTATGCTTGTGCCTTAGATTTTAAACTATTCCAAATGGATTTAAAAAGTGCATTCCTGAACGGTTTTATCAATGAGAAGGTATACGTGGCATAACCTTCAGGATTCATTGATTTTGAAAAACCGGATCATGTTTATAAATTAAAGAAAGCTTTATATGGTCTTAAACAAGCATCCAAAGCTTGGTATGATAGATTAAAAGCTTTCCTTATTAAACATAAATATAAAATAGGAATGGTAGAATATGCTCCTTTTTTAGAAGTAGAAATGTTCAAATCTCATCATCTTTCAAAATATATGTCGATGACATCTTTACGATTCGATCTTGTCAAGACATGTGTGATGAAATTTGCCAAAATCATCATGACGAGTTCGAGATGAGCATGTTGGGTGAACTTTCTTCTTCTTAGATTACAAATAAAAAAATGGAAGATGGTATCTTCTTTAATCAATCTAAATATATTAAAGAAATGCTTAAGAAATTTGGCTTAGAAGATTCTAAACCATTGAAAACCCCCATGTCCTCTGATACTAAACTTACGAAAGACGAAGAGTGTGAGTCGGTAGATAGTACCAAGTATCGAGGCATGATAGGTAGTTTATTATACCTAACAGCAAGTAGGCCCGATATCATGTTTAATGTCTGCCTTTGTGCCCGCTTCCAAGAGGATCCCAAAAATTCTCATCTTGAAGCAGTTAAGCTATCTTCCAATACATTAAAGGCACTACGCACTTAGGATTATGGTATCCTAAGGGAACCGGCATAGAAATCGTAGTATATGCCGACTCTGATCATGCGGGAGATTATATGGACCGAAAGACCACTAGCGGTATTTGTACGTTCGTAGGATGTTGTTTAACATCTTGGTTCTCGAAGAAACAAACCGCTCTTGCTATATCCACTACCGAAGCCGAATACGTAAGCGCCAGAAAGGCATTTCAACAAGCACTATAGATGAAACAAGCTCTCATCGACTATGACGTACGACTCGACGATGTTCCGATCATGTGCGACAACAAAGGCGCGATTGACCTTAGCAAAAACCTGGTGCAACATTCTCGTACCAAACACATCGACATACGTCACCACTTTCTTCGTGATAATGTCCAGAAAGGACATATCTTAATCCAAAAAGTGTCGTCCGTTGACAATATCGCCGAGATCCTTACCAAACCCATTAAATGTGAATCGTTTAACTATCTACATCTTGGTTTAGGAATGATGGAACACATTCCATAAATCTTATGAGTTCGCTTCTCTTTCTTCTAGTTTTGATTCTAGTCCGTGTTCCATTCCGCATCGTGACAACTTAAATACTTTATCTGAAGTACTTTAAGCAATTTTAATTCGCGAAATGCAAATTAAAACGTCACTCATCTTTGTAAAATTTTCGTCAAAACCAAGTCCAAAGTCCCTTGCTGTGTCACACCCCGCCAAGGCGGAAACGCGAGGCGTAACGAGAAAGGATATCATCACAACACAATGGCATCTATATAGAGAATTCTACATGTAATAAATAAGCAAAGTATAGACACAAAGTGTCATAACAATACCCATAAACTAACCAAATCCAAAAGGCGTCTTTAATGAAGAAACGAAAGTTCTCGCCAATAGAAAGACATGCAACATTTAATCGTAATCCAAACAATGCAAAATTCAAGACAAATAAGGAATAAACTCCATGACATCCTACGGTCTCCTTCTAGCCACTTCTCTCTATCTTATTCCCATGTTGCTCACCTGAAAATGATGCTTAACAGTGAAATAATGTGTTGAGAGTCAGAGTTTAAGACTTATATAAATCTTTCTACAAATTGTGGATTTCATAAAAACAATTAATAACAACATACACTGGGGGGTACCCATCCGATCCCAATCACAACACTGAGGGTGGTTAGGCGTACTCATCGCTCCAATGACGTCACTTACGCACCTAAAAGTCTACCAGTTGGAACTTATACTTAGGACTAGACCAACACTCTATTGAGTATTATTTCAACCCTTCAGTTGGATTTGATTGAGTAGTAAACACCACTCTCCAACCGAACTCACATACCTCAAAACAACTCCAATTGATCACAAAGCCATGGAGCGTATCACATCACAAATCAATAACCACATAACACATAATCACAGTAACTAAAACATTTAACTCATAGCATCATTTTCACCCCAAGAAAACATAAGAAAAAGGGGCTATGAAACTGACTTGGTGCTAAAGCAATTCCCAAAATCCTCGCACAAAGCTAAACAACAAAATAACATGTGTTACACGCTACTAAGCCAAAAGCTTAAGCACATGTAACAATCATATGATGGATGTCTAAGGTGTTTATTTACCCTCATGGGTTACCCCGACACCATGCCCAACATTTACCAATTTGTTTACATACTTTTCAATGTTCAACAATTTACCCGAAAACGCAGAATTTTAGTGTCACTTTATCATTTTCTAAACAACACCTACTGACCTTTATAAATTTTACCAAAAATCACCGGTTCAATATCATGAGTTTACTATCTGTATGATTTTTCCACTAATTTATTTCCCTTCTTAAGTGTCCCAAATAAAATCAAAATTTTAACTACTCAGTTTCGGATCTAAACGAATACTAAAAAGTTTAGACCTAAAAACCATACTTAGACTCCAAATCAGAAGCTCTCCTTTGTGGATTTTTAATAGACACATAGAAATAAACTCCTGTAGGTTGTCTAATCCTAATTCGAATTTTAAGTGGGGGTTTTACACCTCATAATCTGACCTAAATCTGACCCGTATTTACTATTTTGACCACTTTTGGTGTAACCAACTTTTGAATGACTTCCCTTTCCCGACCTTAAAAACTTTCGAGACAGGATGTTCTGGAAACTAGACTCTCTGAGCTACATCATAGACACCGGAATCACATCAATTTATGCTTCTAACCTCTAGATATTCATGAAACAACACAACCCTAAATTCTGATCAAACCTAAGTCAAGTTCTAACGCTATCGTAACCCCTAACTATTAACACCACTCACATCTAATTGATTAACTTAGAGCCCTAATTAGATTATAAACTTTAATTTACAGAATATCATGAATCCCTAGATCCACCATAACTCTTGTTACATGAATTAAATCAATGATTAACTAATCAAAAGCTTAATTGAAACATACCTAAACCTTGAATCTTGAAACATTACTTCTCCAACTTGTTCTTGATAAAAAAAATCTTTTTTTTTCTTCTCTTGATGGATCGGCCAAACAAAGGGATAGGGGAGAGAAAAGTGATTTAGGAATTTTTTGACCTTATATTTATACTACCTAGAATCATAATTGTAATCAGATTTGTTTCCTTTTTTTTCTTTCTATATGACCGATCCAAATCACCTCCCTTATTAATTAATTATTTTTTTTATATTTTTCTATACAATTTCGTTCTCCCCCTCATATATATATATATATTTATTTTATTTTATTATTAATTAACTAATTATCTTCATTACCTTAAGTTTTTATAAAAACCTAAGCTAATTTGGGCAAACCTTTTCACATAAACACAACTACTTAACTTTCTAAAAATAACTTTTCATTTCACATTTCACTTTCTATATTTAGAAAGTCTTCTATAATTAACCAAATTTCACTCACTCCATTTATTTCCATTACGCTACATTCCTCATAAACGCTTAACACTAAATCATCAAATCATTGACGTAGCATTACATGCTATACGCCATTGCTTTCCATTATCACTAAACGTGAACAAATGGAATACTCATTACCAAACACAACCGAACATCAAAATGAGATGCCCATACACCTCAAAATGATTTCATGCACCTATTCAACCACTTAGCACACATATATGACAACATAGCACACCAGAAATCATACAAAATAAACTCTTAACAATTTCTAAAGGCATCACTAACCTGGTTAAATTACGGTTGTCATAGTATCCCCTCCTTAAGGAAATCTCGTCTCGAGATTTAACTAGTAGGCTCAACAACTCGGTCCATGAACAACTGTGGATAATTAATCCTCATCTGATCTTCGTGTTCCCACGTAAACTTAGGACTACGTTTTGAATTTCATCTAACTTTCACAAGCCCTACCTTCCTACGTTTCAACTTCCTAATTTCTCGATCCATAATCTCTACAGGTTCCTCGACAAAACAAAGTGTCTTGTCGACCTTGATCTCATTCAATGGCACATGCAAATTAGCATCCGCCAGACACTTCTTTAAATTTGACACATAAAAGGTGTCATGCACGCTATTCAACTCCTCAGGTAACCTCAACCTTTAAGCTACAAGGCCAATTCCTTTCAAGGATCTCAAACGGTCCTACATATCTCAGTGCTAACTTACCCTTCTTTCCAAACCGCATTACGCCCTTCCAAGGCGACACCCTTAATATTACCTGATCACCCACCTCAAACTCTAACGGCTTACGCCTATAATCTACATAGCTCTTTTGATGATTTCTCGCCGCTTTAAGCTTTTCCTTTATCAACACTACCTTATCAGTCGTTTCTTGTACTAACTCAAGTCCAGTCAAACTACTCTCTCTAATCCTGCCATAAAGAAACAGCGAACTATATTCCTACCATACAAAGCTTCAAACGGAGCACACCGAATGCTCAATTGATAACTACCACAAAAATCGATAACACATGCCCTCATTATATCCTCCAAAGTCTAATTCATATGTTTACTTTGTCCATCCGTTTGAGGATGCTAAGCAGTACTCAAATCTAATCGCGTCACTAACACTTTCTGCAGCGTCTGCCAAAACCACGAGGTAAATCATCCATCTAAATATGAGTTGATCGTCACAGAATTTCATTCCTTACTATTATCTCATCAATATAAATCCTTGCCAACTTCACATCTTTAAATCTCTTGTATAGCTAGAAAATGAGCTCCTTGGTCAGTCTATCGACCATCACCCAAATCACATCATACTCACTACTTTAACCTTGGAAATTTACTGATGAAATCCATGGTGATTCTATCTCATTTTTACTCAAGTATCTCAGGCATATTGCCTTCTAGACCCAAAAGTATTCGACATTACAGCTTTCACCTCTTAAACAAATCCAACAATTGCTAACATAGGTAACTATATCTTTTTCTACACGTAGCTACCAATACATGTATCCAAGGTTATAATAACACTTATTCCCGTTCCCGAGTGCCAAGTAAACCTGATTCATGATCTTCATCCAGTACTACCGTTCTCATCATTCCAACTAACTAGAACTCATATACGATACATAAAGTACAAACTACTCTCGTCCTCAACTTCTTTCCATATGTCAATCTAACCCATGAAGCCTTCTGCGTGTACTTCTCTTGCTTCTCTTAACTAGGTTATTCAAACATGTCGTGTCCATCTCTCCTGAGCTAGCTTTTGATCATTTTCTCTCACATGATCGAGCCATGCATCCGCTCGCTCCTCACTATGAGCGAAAGACGCGAGCGGATCGAGGCAAGAAAAGACCTCGTGAGTCAAATGCTAGCTCCTCCTCCACCACTCTAAATCATCCCTCCTCATCTCTTCCACTTGATCACATGGTTGATGAAAATGATGAAGAATCATTTCAATCCAATTCATCTTCACCCTCTCTACAAATTTCCTCTTCATCTAATGTCGCTCCTCGAGTCCGTCAAAACTCCTCTCATGAAAGTCATGACCTGAACACCCTTTTATCCGAAACCATAACTTTTCAAACTCAACAACGAGATGCTCACCGAGACGGATTAAGGTCAATTGGACAAGCTCTCAAGAACATGATGGGAGGAAAAAGGAAGTAAAGATGTTGGGATAACTTCTAAGAGATTATTGTTATTCTTATTATTATATCTCTTATCTAATACATTATATTAGAACTAGGACAATGAATGATGATTTTCGAGTGTTAGGATGATCTTTAAAATAGTTTTATCATCCTATAAATGCCTTGCTAGTTAACAATTTGTGCTCTTATGTGAATCTTATTAAGGATTATCAAAATTGCATGCTTAAGATTAATGATTGATGCATTGTTAGTTTAGATTTACTTGAATTTTGACTGACTTGAGGTGTGATACTTCTGTGGGAAAATACTGGGAAAATATGTTCTCTCTAGAAAACGGCCCCTGAATTCATCAGGCAGTCCCCTTATCAATCCGGGACCGCTCAACAATAAGGGACCGCCAACAGGAGGGAACATAAACTTCAAATTTCCAATTTTTTTTGTATCTTTGACCACCCTAGTCCTAGACTCTTGCTGGAACTTCCTTCTTTGAACACACAATTTCTTCAATCTTCATCTCTAACACCATGCTTTGCCATTTCCTTTTACCTTTTTCATTATTTAAACCATCAATCTTCTTCATCATCATCATCCTTCTCATATTCTCTTCTTCTTTCACCCAAATGTCTTGCTCAAATCATAACCCAAACTTTTCAAGAAAACCAAAGATGTCGGTTCGTCAAGTATGGAAACGTAAGACATCTCTTCCAAAATCATCACCTACTTGTCAAAATGACTCACCACCACCACTTTCAACTAACACTCCTCACTCTATCTCACCACCTATGAACTACCCACAAAGAGATCGAATTATTAATCAACTCCACACAATCTCCACACTCATCGATTCTCAAACCCCTACACCACCTTCTTCACCACACCCATTGGTTCCACCTCCTACTCATGCTCAAGTAGGATGTCATGCTAGCTTTTGTCATTGTTGTAGGTACACCACCAACCACTTCCACTCATTAAGGAATGAAATTAATTTCATTCAATTCCTTGTCACCCGTATCATACCTCAATCACAAGTTCATCACCACAATGAGTCACCATCTTCATCATTCTCACTCTTCAATTAATCACTCCCACGTGATTAATTTGCTTTAATAAACGTTTCCTACCTTTTGAGTATCACATCCTCATGAAGTCAAGAATCATCTACTAGTTTACTTTCATTAGATGCTTTAATATGTTGTGTTTTAGTTATGATTATCTCATGCTTGTATCATCATATATATTGTCCTTGTGACTATATATGATTTCTTTATGAATTTAAATGCACTTTACTTTATGAGTTTTTAAATGTGTGGATTATACTCTTAAGATATTTGTCATGCCATATTTGCTTGCACTTGTACTTCTAACCTTGTTTTGTAGCAAACAAATTATCGTAAGATCGATCCCTTGGTGCCCCGAACAAGGGGGAGCTTACATCAAGGGGGAGTCTTTTATCGTCGATTTCTTTCTCTCTACTACGACTCGACGATCAACCTTTTTGGATTCGACAAAAAGGGGGAGAAATAGAATTAAACTCATTAATAATTTATAAACTTCTATTTTTATACTAAATGAGTTTATGTTTTGTCATCATCAAAAAGGGGGAGATTGTTAATACAAATAATGTCTAAAAACGTTATTTATATTTTTCGACCTCTCAATGTTTTGATAATAACAAAATGTGAAAACGTTTACGATAAAATTAAACGTTTATAAATTACTAATCATAAAATTCTATTTCTAAGATTAATCACTTAAGGTATGGATAAACAAATCATTAAACATGATTAGTGATCAAGAAAATATTTTCCTTAAACCTTACATTTCTACAAATGTGTTTTTATAAAAATATAAAAACAAAATATTTATTCATTAAAAGAAATGTTTTATTAAAAACATAAAATTTGAAATTCAAATTTTCCCCCTAAAATAGAAGGTTCTATAACAGATACAACCTTCACCACAAAAGGACAAAAAAGGGAGCGGAGTCTAGTGGCGGCCCCCTTATATATAAGGGACCGCCGGGACCGCCACCAGCAACGGTCATTTTTTTGTCCCTATAAATACTGGGCCACCCCATCTGAAAAACACAACCTCTTGCCACGAATTTTTTCAGATCTGTTATTCTCTCTTCTTCCTTTCTTTCTAAAACACATATCTTGATCACTAACATATCTTGATCTTGTTTTCAAGTGATTAATTCTTTCTTCCTCCCTTCTTCTTCTTCTTCCTCTAATCAAGTGCAAGAGAAGAACAATCGTATTCTTCTATATACGAATTGTTATCAAGTGATCTATCTCTTCCTCCTCAAGATCACAAATCTTCATTACATATATTTAGTGTTGTTGTGTAAATTGGATTGTGTGTAGATCCAAGTGTGTAAATTGTGTATTGGTGTGATTTGGATTGTGTGTCAATCCAAGGGTATATATATCTTGTGAGTGTGTAAAGACTTAGTGAAGTCTTAGATTGGTTCTAGCTAAGATTAGGACTCGACATCTAGCTTAGTGTCGGAAAAGAAAGTAAGCGACGTGTAAACGGTTTTCTCCGCCTAAAGGGAGCTTGTTGACATAGTGAAATCTCGAGTGGAGTACTCGGGGAGTGGAGTAGGAACGAAGAGGTGCTTCGTTGCCGAACCACTATAAATCTTGGTGTCTTGGTTTGATCGTTTCTTTCTCTATCTCTTTATTGTTATTGCTTACTTAGTTCATTATATTAGATATTTAGTTGTGATTCATATTGTTGATTGATTGACATATAACTCGAATCTAACAATTTTCTAAGCAAAGTTTTAAAATGGTAAATTAACTAGTAAACTATTCAACCCCCCCTTCTAGTTTCCTATAGAGTTTCTGTTGTTAATACTCAAGTTAATGTTTCTAATATTGACAACTTGAGTAATGCTGTTATTTTTACATTCCTTGCTAGTCAACCAAATAATCCTCAACTTGCACATGAGGACTTGCAACAAATCAATCCAGATGATTTGGAAGAGATAGATTTGAGATGGAAAATGGCTATGTTGACTATGAGGGCTAGAAGGTTTTTGAATAATACAGGTAGGAAGCTTACTATCAATGGCAATGAGTTCGTTGGATTTGATAAGTCCAAAGTGGAGTGCTACAACTGCCATAAGAAGGGACATTTTGCTAAAGAATGCAGAGCTCCAAGAAATCTAGACTACAAGAACAAGGAAAGCACAAGAAGAATTGTGCATGTGGAAACATCCACTTCCACAGCTAACTTGTCTTTTACTGGTTTAGATGAGTTTGTTAATAAGCCTGTAGTTGAGAACAAAAAGTCTGATGAAGAAGTGTCTAAGGTAGTTAGGAAGTATAATGATTCTCTAATTATTGAAGATTGGGTGTCAGATAGCGAGGAAGAAAATTTGTCTCAAACTAAAACTGAGATGAAAATAGCTAAGCCTAGTATTGCTAAGATAGAGTTTGTCAAACCTAAGCAACAAGAGAAAACTGCTAGGACTAGGAAGCAATTTTGAGATATGATGTCTCAAAGACTAGGAAGCAATTTTGAGATGTTTAATAAGGCCTATTATGTGTGTGGAAGTTTTGATCATTTGCAGGTTGACTGCAATTACCATCATAAACAGTTTCAAAAACATAGGATGGTAAAAACTGTTTGGAACAATGCTCAAATGGTGAATCATCAAAACTTTGCTAAAAAGACTCACCCTTGTGCTAAAAATAACATGGTTCCAAGAGCAGTACTAATGAAGTTTGGCTTAGTTTCAATTAATACTGCTAGACAAGTTAATGCTGCTTATACAAAAACAACAGTGAATGCTGCTAGACCATGTCATATCTTTCTAAAACAGCACATTCAACTGTTAAGAGGCTTATTCATAAGAATACAACATTTAAAAACAGTAATATTAATCAAAGGGTTAATGTTGTTAGGGGTAAAGAAGTTAATACTGCTAGGCCAAAACCAGTAGTTAATGCTGTTAAAGGAAATAATGTTAATGCTGTTAAGGCCTCAGCATGTTGGGTTTGGAAACTAAAGACTAAAGTTTTAGACCATGTTTCTAAACACAATAGTGCATCAATTACCCTAAAGAAGTTTCATTATGTTGATGCATACGACAGATCCAAGTCAGTGATGGCTTGGGTCTCCAAAAGAAACTGATTTTCTTACCTAATGTGTCGGGCAATCCACAAATAGATTTACAAGATCAAGGAGTGATTGATAATGGATGCTTAAGGAACATGACAGGGAACATGTCCTATCTTACAGACTATGAAGAGATAGATGGATGATATGTTGCTTTTGAAGGGAACCCCAAATGAGGGAAAATCACAGGAAAATATACCATTAAAATTGGTAATCTAGATTTTGAAAAATGTGTATTTTGTAAGAGAATTAAAGTTTAATCTCTTTAGTGTCTCACAAATGTGATAAAAAGAATAGTGTTCTTTTTAATGACACTGAATGTATTGTTTTATCTCCAAACTTTAAGTTAATTTTTGGTTGAGGTATGTTAAGGACTATGCCCTAGAGGACGTTAAAATACTCATCAATATTACGTCAGTACTCCATCATATCAACACATTATTAAATAACCAACTTTAAAGTGTTGTTGTTGGGCCAAAATGATAAAGAAGTCAATACGTGTTATACAAAGCTCATAGTTGTTAGTGATTTGAGCTCATAGTGACATCCAATTGGGCAGTATGCAAGACTCAAACCTTCACCTTAGGGGATAAACCCCACTTCTTTTTTTGCTCCAGAACAAAAACCCTCACGGAGAGGTTTGAAAAACGAAGTCCTCACGCATGTAAGGTAACTACCTTCATAAATTTATTGTTTGATGATATCCATTGTGCTAGCATGGATTTTAGTAGACCATTTTTTTAGTAAAACTATTTGTTTCACCTAAATCGCATCTTTTCTATGTTTTTTCTCTTATACTACAACTAAAACAAAAAATGAATTTGATAAATGGATTTGGGTTACATTATACATACTACTAATTATCATCACATGTGGCGACAAAAATGATACAAGCCAGGCCATTTTTGTAGTGGGCTATTATTGTGGGCTGTTGTGAGGGGGCTTTTTAATATGCATATGGTATATAGACTATGTGTAGTTTAACGAGTGGTATGTTTTCAAAATTATCCTTTACGATCATTTAGAGTTACTGTCTTGATTCAATCACCAATCTTATGTCATCAGGACATCACATGCATCATTTTTGTTGTTGGGCTTTAATTTTGTGGATTTACGGTGTTAGTGCAAATTTATTAGTGTTTAATTTTTATGGATGTTAATTTGTGTTGGCTCGATTTGGTTGACGGAGGAAGGTATCATGCTCGATGCATGCTACAAAAGTTGATTTTTATTTTGAATTATGAGTTTATATACTTTATTATTTTTTTGTTTTTTTTGAAAAATATATGAGGATTTTTGATTTCTACTCATACTTTGCATCTGTTATATTTATTTCACTTAAATAAATTTATTATATAATATATATAGTATGTTATATATATTTATATATATCTATATATATATATATAATTTATATTTATTATATATAATATATTATATTTATTTATTTATTATATTATTTATATATTTGATAAAACTTTCATTACATCCGACATTGGTATCTAACAGATAAAGACATCACAAGTTTATAAAGAAATATATAGACATTGCTCCTTTTTTGTTATATTATACTAAAAAACCAGTCATAATTTCTTTCACAAAGCTTCTTACCTGTCTCATAAGCTCTACAGTTAACAAATTTTTTTATTTAAGACTTAAATGGAGTATTTTCTCATATATAATAAAAAAATAACAAAATAAAAAAAAACATCTTGTTTTAACATGTCAAGTAATTTTGATTAACTAAAAGTGAGTCATATTCACATTCATGATAATCTTAGGCTAGGTGTAACGGTAATTTAGTTTATTATTCAATGTCACATCATATTATTTCTCCACAACTAATCATGTGTAATAAGACCACAAACTTCATCATTTAAACACAAATATATCACGCAAATCCATGATACACACACAATAACAAAACAAAAAAGTCAATCGACTAGACGACCCGGTTGATTTTTATTAGTTTTGTACAGTATTTTACGTTTTTATTCGTTTTTTCTTTTATGTTTCAAATGATTGATAAGCGTGGCTAGGGAGTTGTGCATACTCTATGTTCTCGACTTTTTATGGGATGTAAATGAAAAGGAAATTAAGTTGAAGAAGGGAAATGGTAGTAAAGTAAAGAAAGAAAGCAAAAGAGAAATATGAGATTTTTTATGTTTTCAAGAAGTCAAATGTTATAACATTACCATTATGCCCTTTATTTAATTAAAAAAGTTCATTTTGAACAAGAGTTATATGGTAATTGCAAACACTACACACTATATTACTTTAATTTCACACTATTTTTGGAGTGAAAGCTTACCCATCTATTTATTTGACTTTCATTCCATTTCTTTATAGTAAAAATCTTGAAAACATAAGTAGTTTATAGTTTCTTTCACTTTCCTTCATTTCCACTCTAAAAACACAACTTGAGAACAGAGTGTAAGTTTTAACATGTTACTTTTAACAACTCCAATTATTTTTGTTTTATTCTGCAACCCTCCTCTTTATAATAACGAGGATTTAAGCGCGCGCTCCGTTTCGGGGCGTTAGATTTTTTGTTGTTTTAAAAACATGGGCAAGTGTTTAATGTAGATGCATAGTGTATTAGTAGCTTTAGTTAAGCTGTATGTTACAGGTTGTGCTGCATATGAGCCTGAGTTTTTTGGGCAAACTTTAACAATGTTTGCAGCTCATTGCTGAGTGTTTTTAAACTACAAATAATTTAACCATGCCATTCAGACATAACTAATGTATACGCGTTTCATCAAAATAATTTGTTAGAACACTACAAAAAAGAGCATAAATCTCAATAATAGAGATGTTGGAAGTCTGTCAAAAAATAGCAGCAGACTGAATAAATTCCATAATATTAATATGTGACACATAAACCACACATAACAATGGCTTTTCACCTATGCACATTTACTCTTTGCATTTATCATTTGCCTCTTATTCTTGCTCCTAATAATACTTCCAAGGATTTTGCTTCATTCTTCATTTTCCTGTTCTTGGTTTGTTTTTTTACTGCACTTAACCAATATTATTTGAGATTTCTAAGGTGGCAAGATATGAAGCTCTTAGATTGTATTTGTTGATGATACTTTTGTGGTCGTGAGCGCCTCATTTAAAAACACCAGTAAAGAAATAACAAATGTTTTTTACTCCATCAAATTGATCAAAACTCCTAAAAATATAAAAATCATTTATTTTACATATATCTAGCTGAGATAACGTTACACGCCTTTATTGTCTTCATGTAGCATGTTAATCTACAATCATTTTTTGCATTTGTTAATGGGGCCCGAGAGAGACATACCTCATCTTGCAGAAGTAGAAGCCAATTTAAAAATGGAAGTGGTATGTTAGTTGCTGAATTCCCTAAAAGTGAAAGCGATTAAAAATCCATAGACAAACCTAGTCTAACTCAATTCATTTGCCATGTTCATATTTATAAAGAACATCTAAAGTATTAGAGGTTTATAAAAGGAATATAAGTAATAAGGGTTTCAATCACTTTTTCTTCCCCTTGAACACATTAACAAAAATATACTACCAGCACTATAAAACATTTATTAAATACTTTGCGACCTTGATCTTTAACCACTCATATGTTGTTTCATTTTATATATTTATACGGGTTAGATGGTGCGTTTTTGATAATTTAAAAGATTCTGATTTCAAAAGCAAACAGCGTATGAGATATTTTTGTTTTTAATTTTTGAAATAAATGATATATCTGCTAGAAATAACACCACATAAATCTAAAACCAATAAAATATCAATCGTTCAATATAGCATAAACATCCATAAGTTTTATAGTGACTTAGCTAACTTAGGTTACTTAAGTACGTCATTTTACATGTTATTTCAAAACCTGTTTTACTCAATTCACAATTCATCAGAAGTTAAAACTAAATTATTTAAAAGTCGTAACTTGGATGCTTCATCTTTTATAGGCCTACATCTACCATTTATTTCTCCAAAATCTCAACAACAACATAAATTAAGAAACCAAACATTGGTTTGCAAAGTTACTCGAAATCTTGTTAAATACTAATTTCAAGTCCAGCCTTGACAAATTTTAACCAACTAACAACTCATGTTTAAAATATCATCATAATTTAAATTGTAGACTCTTATACCTTCCGTTTCTACACTCTGTTATTGTTGAAACGGGACCATAAAAGATCATCGCGCAATTTCTAGGATTCATGTGAGACATTTAACATATTTATACTTAATGAAAGTCTTAAGGGTATCAACTTTTACACCGCCTCTAATTATATTGCAGATGATTACCATATGCTAATAACATAATACTCAGATGCTACAATATCTGCTCATGGTAACAATTAACTTAAGATGCATTTAGTTAACCAAAAGAAAGGAGTTCCTCTTGATTAATGATTATACAAGATGCAGAATTTTAAAATAAGTGAAGTTATTACCTATTTTTCGTGACAACAACATACTCGAACGATAAGCAAATTATACAGCATGCTACAACATTGCTCCTTGGAACTTCACAGTATAAAAGTATAGAAACTTCGGTAATGCTCCAAGAGAGAATAAATTTTGGGACCCGTCTCCAAAATAATGGTTCCAACCTAAACAATGAAACACCAGTCTATGGGCGTTTTGCATCAAACACCTCATTCCATGCCTGCACTATTTTATCTATATTGAAACTGAGGCCTGCATCAATACAATTTATAAGCAAGTTATATTTTCATAGAATCACAAATAATGCTTAAATAAACATGTCTAATTAACTACCTTTTAAGGCTGCACCATTGGAGTAGTGATTCTTAATAATCACAATATTATGTGTAATGAGGTTGTCTTTTTTTAGCATGAGGCAGGGAAAAGCGCCGGAGGGAGAATGCATCTGAATACATCTTCTCAAATAATACAAAGAAGACGCACTGATCGAAACTAATATCCTAGAAACATATGTTATATCATTCAATATATGATGACTTTCATCCCAAACACATATACTACCAAAATCATGAAACGATTGACACAATGAAGATTACCTAAGCTGATAGCGTCTTTCCAACCTTGTTTAAAGCACAATGTGATGAAATTGTTATTTAAAGCATAATACTCTGCAAATTAACGCCATTGATAGTCACTGAAATGTAGCTATGTTTTTCACATAATAATGAGTAGACTATTTAACTAGTATTTACTCTTTTATATAGAAATTAATCAGATTAAAAACATGTCTTTTATTCGTTATCGATCATATCCTATAAATAGAATGGGGAAACGTAAAGGTCTCCCTTTACTTTCCTTATTGCAATGAGGCTTTTTGTTGGGATTAGGGCTGTGTCACAGTGTTTATTAATGCTGGTTTAACTTAGTACTGCCAAGCTTAAAAAGTATGTACTGCTGTTGAAGTTTAAAGAAAATAGTCTAAGTTATTAGTACTGCTAGCTAAAATAGTTAGTGCTGCCAGTACATTGTTAGTACTGCTAGTATAGTTAGTATTGTTAGTTAATACTTAGTACTATAGTCTTGTATAGTTAGTACTGCTATTATGATATGCATGAGTTAAATTAGGAATAGATATGCATTATCATTATACGCGTTTTGTAAGCCCATTAGGGTTTCCTTGGTGTATAAAAGGAACCCTAAGGCATAGATCTAGATATCAGTCTTTCATAGTTTTTCATAGCTTCAAGGTTGTAAACCCTAACACTGTCAAAGAGTGTTCGTATTAATATATTGGAGCTTATTGTTTTGGTTATATTTCTGTGTGTTAAACATTCATTACTGTTATTCTTCTTAGTGGTATAAACTAGATTCCGCATAGTTTATATCATACACTCAAAGTTTCAATCTTAGTGCCTTTGGATTTATCCAAGGATACTAAACCTTACATCAAGCTAAGGAGTTCAAGATCTGTTCATTGGGATCAACAAGTGGTATCAGAGCTTGTTGTGAAGCTTTGAATAAGAAGAAACCAACAACACATACTAGATCTAATTCTCAGTGATAAGATGGAGGCAGGAACTACTTCTACAACTCTGACTGCAAAACTCCCTATCCTCAACCCAGGGGATTATGATCTCTGGTTAATGAGGATAGAACAATACTTTCTCATGACTGATTACTCCCTCTGGGAAGTAATTAAAAATGGTAACAAAGTGCTGAAGAGAACTGTTGGAGAAACTGAGCAGGAATATGAACCTACTACTGCAAAAGAAAAGCAGGACAGGAGGAATGAGATGAAAGCTAGAGGAACTTTGTTAATGGCACTCCCAAATATGGATCCTCATGAATTCACACACGTCTATCTAGTCTTTTCTAGTGTGCTTGTGATGAATAGAGGCATGTTGTTGTATAATTATTAAAGACATAGTTAATACTGTTAGATATCTCTTAGTACTGTTGGACTTAGTTTATACTGCTGGATGAAACTTTGTACAAAAGTTGATGCTGCTAGGCTTAATTAGTGCTGCTTATACGGGTTTAGTAATGAGATTGATGATTAGTATTGGGTTTCTACTGGTAAATATTTTGTTTATACTACTACAAAAGTTTGTACTGCTAGGCAAAAGTTAGTAGTGCTGGGCAAAAGTTAGTACTGCTGAGCCAAAATTTAGTACTGCTTGTTACCATTAATACTGTTTGGGGCATAACAGATTTTCATTAATTAATTATAACCGTTGAGATATTTCTGCCAACAACTTTGCTTATAGGGGTCTATATTTGGATAATTCTTGATCTTTCTTTCTTTTATAAGTTTTACTTCAAGATTAAGATTCAACTTTATTCAGTCGGTCAAATCACTCCCTTAAGCTCTCTTTATAATATCTTAATTAACTTTGCCAAACCCTTATACTCTCATCAATGAACTTAAACCCAGAACCCTTCTCATAAATCAATCACTATATGGCGGATTTGAAGTTTGTCGATCAACATAATATGGTTGCTTGTTTGGAAAAGACAAAGGAGAACGCTGAGTTTCATCAGATAGTGGACTTCCTCTCTACATGTTCGATCAATTATGCTCTCACAGTAAGTCCCACTATCTACAAAACTGCCACTTCTAAAACATTGATGAGATATGAACAGCTTTCTACAAAACTTACTTTTCAAAAAGGTTCATTCTCACCTCAATGGAAATTTCTGATACATACCATCCTTCATTGTATAAGTTCAAAATTAACTGCATGGAATGAATTTTCAACTAATTTTGCTTTAGCATTTATATGTTTAGCAAAGGGTTAAAAATTTAATTTTTCTAAATTAACTTTTGATGGTATGTTGAGGAACTTAGATCCAAAGAAATTTTTAATGTATCCAATGTTTTTATAACTCTTTTTGAATAACCAGCTTAAAGATTAACCAGAGCCTTTTAATGATACTTATGAGACACCTAAACACAGTAAAAAGTTTTTCTCTAATATGGCAA
>BQNB010060968.1:10463-17963 GCA_026074375.1 Tanacetum coccineum
AAGAAACTAGAGAGAGAGAGAGAGTCGAAATGAGAGAGAGATGAGAGAGAGTTGAGAGAGAAAAGATTTTAGAAAAAAAAGATATTTTTGATTTATGAAAAACTAGATATTTTCTAAAAGAAAATATCTATATATATGAGATATTTTCTGAAAAGAAAATATCTAAATATATATATATCCCTACGACGCGTGGGATATTTAACTAGGACCCGGGCTCGGGTTTTGCTTGGGATTAAACCCAAAACATATACAATATTAGATTAACTATCGAGCCCGATTCCCGATAATATTCTATTACAACATTAACTAATTAAAGACCGAAGCTCCATCGTAGAGTGACCGAGCTTCCTTGTTCGACTCAATAAATTGAGGCTAACAGAAAGTCGTAAAGGAATAATAGGCAAACAACAGGAAAGAAATGACAATAAAGTCTAATATGTAAATGTTGCAAAGAAATCAGAAATTACTACTCAAAACTTACTAAAATTTGCCCCTATAGTGGTATGATTTTGGAAAGAAAGTTTTTGTTTTTTATGAGGAATTAGTTAGCATTGGGAGTAAAAAATAGGAGTTGATAGGATGTGGATATTTTAGCGGCCATAAAATGACTTTTACTGAACTTAGATATCATCTAAGGAGAATATGGGGGAAATATGCTTTAAAGGATATCGTAGACAATAGAAATAGTAATTGGTTGTTTAAATTCCATTATGAAAATGGTGTGAAAAATTATAGTTGAACATATGCCTTGGATGGTTGATAAAAAGCAGTAATGGTGGAAAAGTATAACCCTGAGATTGGCCTTGATAGAGTTGAACCTGTAAAATTATCTTTAGGTGTCAAACTAAAAAATATACCAATGTAAGCATGGAGTGTTGAAGGAATTAGTGCATATTTTTGTAGTATATAGAGGCCTCGTATAATGGACCATATGACTGCAAAGGTGTGTAATTTGGGAATAGGAAAGACTAAATATGCTAGAGTGTTGGGTTCAGTTGCTGAACCCTTTAGTCTTTTAGTAGATTTAAACATAAAATTCCCTAAGTATTACTCAAGCTGAAGTCTTTCAGGTTGAGTCGCTGAAGCTTCTTCAGCGTCAGCTCTTCGGGTCCTTAGAAGATTAGGAAGTATCTTCACTTCACTTTCTGCAGCGGTACAGAAACTAAAGAAGGCCCTTGGTTGGAGCTTCAGTTCAACTTGATTGACAATTCCAAGCTGAACGTTGTCTATCTCCTTAACAGAAGTTGAAACGTGTTGTTTCACTTCTAGAAGGTTTACAAGGCCGGAAAAAAGATTGCTTTATGTCAAAAAGAATAAAGCAATCTCCTTGGGAAATGTTACTTCTAAAGGTGGTTTAGAAGTACATCAACTTTCCTTAAAGGACTGTACCTGGTACTATAAAGCATGTGTACATTAAATGGTAGCTCAACCACCTATTTAATGCTTGACATATGTATTAGGTTAACTTGTAAACCCTAATCCATTTACCTATAAAAGAACACCAAAGATGCTGAAACAAACTTGCAAAAACAATTAATTGATCTTTTGGGCATTGAGGTGGTAGAAAAATACCACAACAAAAAGTTACTCTTTGATAAATATTGTGACAAGATGCTGTAAAGAAGAAAAAGCTCAAAGATCATAAACTGTGATGTTCTCACACAAAAGGGCCCTATCTCACTAAAAGTATATAAGGAAGATAGGTTAAGTGAAGTCATTGGAAATCTCAAAGTCAGTGACTTACATCTGGCTGAATGGAGAGAGGTGATACAAGCTTGTCCTGATAGAAGAGAAAAAGGATGGGAAACCATTTATGGATTGATAAAGACAAGAATGGAATACCTTGAGCAAACTAAAAAAAACTAAAAATTGACTTTAGCAAACCCCTCAAAGAACAAGACCCTCTGAATGAACTAAATGAATTAACAAACAAGAAAAGAAGAACCAGTGACTTAAAAGACTACTCCAGGTCAACAAAGAAACACAAGTCATCTAGTTCAGCATGAAGAAGAGGTTCATTGAGCAGCTAAGGCAGTAGAATAGAAATCGTTTGTGATAACTTTATCTTTTGTAAATGTAATGTTATGAAAGTTAGAATAATTGGTTATCAGTTTATGTTGTTCAATCTATATCAGTTGTGTAAGAAGAAGTTGTTTTTCTCACTTACAACTGATTTTAACTTAGGCTATTTGTATATTCAAATAAGGGGAGATTGTTGGGTTCAGTTTCTGAGCCCTTCAGTCTTTCAGTAGATTTAAACATAAAATCCCCTAAGTATTACTCAAGCTGAAGTCTTTCAGGTTGAGTCGCTGAAGCTTCTTCAACGTCAGCTCTCTAGGTCCTTAGAAGATTAGGAAGTATCTTCACTTTAGTTTATGCAGCGGTACAAAAACTGAAGAAGGCCCTTGGTTGGAGCTTCAGTTCAGCTTGGTTGACAATTCCAAGCTGAATGTTGTCTATCTCCTTAACAGAAGTTGAAACGTATTGTTTCACTTCTAGAAAGTTTACAAGGCGGGAAAAAAGATTGCTTTATATCAAAAGAAATAAAGCAATCTCCTTGCGAAATGTTACTTCTAAAGTTGGTATAGAAGTACATCAACTTTCCTTAAAGGACTTTACCTGGTACTATAAAGTATGTGTACATTAAATGGTAGCTCAACCACCCATTTAATGCTTGACATGTGTATTAGGTTAACATGTAAACCCTGGTCCCTTTGCCTATAAAAGGAAAGAGATTCCCAGAGAAAATGTTATCTCTTCCAATTAATGTGATACACATTGAACAATTCATTTATCTCTCAAACAAACTAACTCGTACTACTGAAAGCTGAAGCTTCAGTTTAGTCATAACAAGTTTGTTTTCTTATTTCTCATAACTTTGGTTAGAGAATAAGTTCGAAGGAGATAACACCCCAATTATCATTCAACCACCTTGATATTCCGCAAGTAAGGTGTGTCATAGATTCTTTATTTGATTCTAATAAAAGTCTATACGTTGAAAAGTACTTCTGTGTGTTTTAAACTTGTTCTTTATATTGCTTATATATATTTGTTTAAAACTCACTATGTTGACATTGTCATGTGTTTGGTCATGATTTTTACTTGTGTAAGAAAATAGGGAGAACATATGAGGAAATATTAGAAGAACAAGTCGAGAAGGAGAAAACTAAAGAACATGAAAGTCACTTTATAAATGCAAGAAACAAGAAGATTACTAAAGCTAAATATTTGTGAATTTTTAGCAGAGAGCAAAATTTTGCTAGAAATAAAGATAAAACAAAAATCTGGCAAAAAATAGGGGAACATTAGAGAAAGAGGGGAGGCTAGTACGAGTAATAACAAAACAAGGAGATAAAAATATATTCTTTTTTAAGGGACATGGGTAATGGTGATAAACATGGAAGAGGTAAATAAACAAAGGTAAAACATGAGGGATAACAAAATAAGAGATAGAAAATATATTCTTTATTTTAAGGAACATGGATAATGATGATATGCATGAGCTAAATATGTTAAAAGGCAAAATGCTGGTTGATAAATACTTGACTTGAAGCTGCAACCAACAATTCATGAAACTAAATATTATTAAAAAACGATTGATTACTTTAAGAGTGCGTGGGAGGTAGATAAAGGAAAGGAATGATATAGAATTAGAAATGAATGGAATAGTGCAGGATGTACTAGAGGATGAATCAATCGTTGCTCATTTTATGACAACAAATGAAATTAGGGGTAGTGATACTACCTTACTTAAATTAAGTAAGTGTAGTAGTTTAGTAGTAAGTTGCATATGGACTATAAAATTGAATTAAAACATGAAATATAAGAAGTAAGAATCAAAAGAAAAAAATAAGAAGAAGCTAAAAAGTTTATTCAGGAAGAGCAATTGCATTTTTGTGCTATCTTGAAAACTCATGTTAAAGTTCCTAAACTCCTAAAGTATATGAGAAAACTCTTAGAAAGCAAAAAAGAAATTCTAATATTGCATATAGTGGTGGAGATTGTAGAATAGTAATATGATGGAATAGTAGTATGGTTCTAGACAAATCATTCTCTGTTTAATAGAAACTAATCATTAAAACTAGAGTTTTCTGTAGAAACGCCCCTTTCCTGATTTGACTAAAAATAATCAAAATTTAAAACTTTTCGCAGAAATGACTAGACTATAACAGACCTTCTGTTACTCTTTACTAATCTTCTAAAATTCTGTTACAACCAGCCCTTAAAAGTTTTTTTAAATGAAACTAGACTCAAATACCTTTCCAATGATATAAGAATCGACTTTTAACTCCTAACAGTTGATTTTATATGCCATTTACAAAAATGACAAAAAACCAAAAAAAAAACTTCTGATGCACTTAGCTGCCGGCCGAGGTTCCTAGCCGCCGGATAAAGGCTTTGTTACGGCCAAAGCTCTCACGCGCCGGCCTAAATTTCCCTTAGGCTGCCACTACTTACCCGCTTGCTCTTTTTTACCTAAAACGTGACTTTGGGAATAAACATCATATGAACTTCCAGAATTCATTTAAACATTACAATACATCATTTTCAAAACATTTGTGGTCTCAACGACTTACAGAAACATTCTTTACAAAGTGACTAATGTTTTACCAAACACCCCTTTTTGACCCATTTCACACCGAATTACATTCACAACCACCCAGAGACACCTTTTATTCACAAATTAAAATTGGTTCGACACAATCAACACAACATTTTATAAATTGTTTTACGACTCTTAGGGTTAAACTTATCGTAAGATTGAATCTACTTACTATGCCTCATAAGCACACTTTAATACTTTCCAACTTTTAGATATAATTTTTAGACCTAATCAAGGTTCTAACCTTCATCTATTCCATGAGACGCAACTACAAATGATCATAACAACTAAACTGATAAGCGAAATGCTTTAGCTAAGTAAATAGGTATAACTCTGGGAAATATTATACATCATTAATTCCTCATATGCATCATTCTCAGCATCATGAGTTCATAAGACTACTTATCATCAACCACTAAAAGCATTACACTTTAAAAACACATTTCATTCAAATTTTACTAATCATTACTATACCTTCATATGGGTCAAAATAGGGACATAACCACAACTTGGGATAGTTTTGCCAAACTAGCCTTTTAATTCTATTCTTAGTCCAAGCATACTAACCAAGGCTTCCTAAATCTTCTTTAACATATTCACATAACACATATAGGTTAAAATCATTTTAACTTTAACATTATATCTGACGCGTATTATGTTTTAAATTAATTTTCAAGTTTTGAATTTATAAACTCGACTACCTATGGTCTACAATGCACTAACGGGCAGAGAACTCGATCATGTGTAGTGTAAGATTGGAAAATATAAGGTCGTCCCAAGAGCTAATAAGTCTAAAATCTGAGTTTTAATTGTCACGGTTTTGAAAGTATAATTGATTGTAAAAAAAATGAGAAAATTTTATTAAAAGGCAATTGAAAAATGGCTTTACTAATCGACCAAAGTGGATAAACTCATGCATACGTCTGCCGCCTAGTTTATTCCCCCTATTTAAGCTTTGATTCATTTCCTAGTGCCATGTTCTATTTTACCTTTTATTATGGTGGTTCTAATTTCAACAGCCCGGATGAATCTAAAACATGTCATATATACCCTACGATCTCAATTCCCCTTTAGTTGTGAAGGTTGGGTATCCAAGCTATAGTGATTAACCTCCAACTATCCTAAAGACCTGTCTAATGATGATAATCCCACGTCTCGGCTATAACCCTCCTAAAAGAGTTTTTCAAATTTTATAAGTGTCTAACTTACTACAGGCGGTAATATGAGCAATCCCTACACTAAGAACAGTTGTAAACCTATCCCTAGTTCCCTGTTAACCCTTATTTCAACAAAGTCGGCCTAATATAAAGCCTAACAGGATCTACACTACCATCAACACTACCAAAACTCAAGGATCATGCAATAGGCAATAAGGATATCCAAACAAACGATAATTAAACAGGAAATCAAAGCATTAATAAAGTCATAACAAGGCCAACTCTTAAGGTGTTTAGCCAATCATAATGTAAATTACACAAACATTAATGAATAAAACATTAATCGATTTAAACATAATGTTTTATACAAATTACTTGATGTTAAGCTAATAATGATGATGATCGGGACTGAATTCTCCCTTCGAAAGTGATTGGAGAGTGCTAGAGAACTCCTAGGGCTGGTGTCCTAGTCGTCCCTTAAGATGGGAGGAAGAAGGATGCCTAATTATGCAGAATTCGGCCTCTATGTATAGGCTTCGAATCAACTACGACGTAGTTGAGGTGTAAAACTACGCTGTAGTTACCAAAACTACGACGTGGTTGAGGTATGGAATGATGCCGTAGTTGATGACGTTACAAAAACTATGCCGTAGTTGAGGTGTAAAACTATGGCGTAGTTCTACAGCTACATTGTAGTTATTGCTAAATTGTAACTTTTCGGTTGTGATCCAGCCTTAAATCAAAACACAGAAGTTTAGATATCTCTTACTTATTTCCATGGCCGCTTGAATCAACTTAAAAGGAGTTTGTATGAAGAAGTTATGGTCAAAATACTAAAGCACATTTCCGGAAATATCTCAGCAGCATTTCATCAACTTTCGGCTTCGTTTCTTCACTTGATTCTTTCACGAGCCTTCCATAATGAACTCCAAATTATAAGTGAATAACTCCATAAGTATTTCATCATTAGACGCATTAAACATTCACGTCATTTCGTTCCAATGCCTTGATTAACCTAAAAATATAAATATGAACATTTTAAGTATCAAATTTATATTAAAACTATATAAAACAAGGCAATAAACATGTGAATTTGATATAGAAAAGTATCAACATTTGATTTCATCAATAACCAATTTACTTACCTTAGCTCTAAGCTAAGTTTACTAATAACATCACCACCATCATCCAATGCTTGTTCTTAGTCAATAATCACCAAGCCATATTAACACTCTTAATTTTTATAGCAATCAAGGGTGTCTAAGCCACCCATAACCATAACCAAAATTCCTCTTTATTATTTATATGATCATATCAGATCATCATCCCTAAATTACTAATTTCACTGAAAACACTAATTGACCTTAACCCTTTATTAATAAGACCTCAATACTTGGTTTAAAACCACAATTACCCAAAACCTCCAATCTTTGTATATAAACCCTAAATCATAATTCATTTATTAAACTCAATATATGAGATTACTTACTTGTAGGATTATCTATAAGGCTTAACCCTTGAATTGAAGACATACTTCTTTCATGATTAGTTTAAAAACTTTGAGTTTTCCCTCTCTTTTCTTGTTCCTAAACCGACACCACAAGGCCACCACCTCTTAAAAGATTTGAAAAAATGTAGGAAATAACTTATGACATAACTAGATAGTTATAACTTTGCCTAGTTGGCAATTAAGGCCCTTTAAGTCATTTTCTTTCATATTTGTGAGACATAATACTTTCT
>BQNB010060968.1:22963-32574 GCA_026074375.1 Tanacetum coccineum
ACAAAAACGAAAAAAACCGAAAAACCTTCTGATGCACTTAGCAGCCGGCTGAGGTTCCTAGCCACCAGCTAAAGCCCTTATGAGGCCTTTAGCTGCCGGCCAAAGCTCTCCAGCCGTCAGCCAAATTCCTCAGGCTTGCACTACTTTACCCGACTTGCCTTTTTTTACCCAAAACTCGACTTCCAAAACTCAACACATTATAAGAACTTCCAGAATTCATTTAAATATCATAATACATCATTTTCATAATATTTATGATCTCAATGACCCATAAAACGTTCTTTAAAAAGTGACGGATGTTTTACCAAACACCCCTATTTGACCCATTTCATCCAAATTACATACACAACACCCAAGACCTTTATTCCACAAACAAAACTTGGACTAAGACACAATCAACACAACATTTATAAATTGTTTTACGACTCTTGGGGCTTCAACCTTGTCTTGAGCTCGGTATCTAGTACTAAGCTCATAAGCACACTTCAATACTTCCAACTTCTAGTATCCAATTCTTAGACCTTAATGAAGGTCTAACATTCATCACATGAACACCTACAAAACGGTTAAACAACTAAACTATAAGCGAAATGCTTAGTAAGTAAATAGGTAATAACACGATATTATACATCATTAATCACATAGGTATCATTTCAACCATCATTAAGACTACTTTTCATCAACACTAACACATTACACTTAAAAACACATCCCATTCAATTATACTAAATCATTACATACCTTATATGGGTCAAAATAGATTTAATCGCAACCTTGGCTAGTTTTGCTAAACTAGCCTCTAATCTATTCTTAGTCCAAGCATACTAAACGAAGGCTTCTTAAACCTTCATTAACATCATCCACATAACACATATATAATAAAATCAATATAATCTCACATTATAACCAATTTACTTACCTTAGGTCCAAGCTAAGTTTACCAATAACATCACCACCATCATCTAATGCTTGTTCCTAGTTAATAATCACCAAGCTATATTAACACTCTTAATTTTCATAGCAATCAAGGGTGTTTAAGCCACCCATAACCATAACCAAAATTCCTCTTTATTATTTATATGATCATATCATGATCATCATCCCTAAATTACCAATTTCACTTAAAACACTAATTGACCTTAACCCAATATTAATAAGACCACAATACTTAGTTTAGAACCACAATTACCCAAAACCTCCAATCTTTGTATAGAAACCCTAAATCATAATTCATTTATTTAACTCAAAACAACTGTGGATTTTATAAAAATAAAGGAATCATGAAGTCTTTTATTAGCAACAAAAACGAGAAGAAAATTCTTCATTCTTGTAGTGCCTTCATACTTGTAAGGCAACAGCCCTTTGTCTAAAGATTTTTAGACGTTCTTGCAAATAAATTTTTGTTTGTTTTTGATGACTAATAACTCTTGCTATAGTCATGGGATGTTCATACCCTCTTTTTTTATTTTTAGCAATGTCGATTGCCCAAGTTTCATCAATAGGTTTTATCGTAGCAAATTTGCTACCTTCAACACTACCTATTTCGTTAAAGAGGTCATCGATTTCGATATACTCTTTCTTTTTGTAGTCTATGCTGTGATGACTAGATGTCAAAGCATATGCGACTAGATAGGTGATGCTAAACACCTTGTTGCCTGGTTTCATAAGGTCTGATCTTTCAAACTCATGTACAAAGGCGAGGGTTTAATCTAAATCTTTAGTATCTAAACTTAATCCATATTGAGGATAAACAGTAAACATAAATCTAGAATAAGCAAGATTTCCTCTTGCAATTCCAAGGATACAATCCTTTCTGGACTCAATTCTATTATCTAGAAGAGCCATTTTTATAGGAGTGTCTATGCCACTTCTAAATTCTGATTTAATTAAAATTTTAACTGCTCCTAAATGGACGCAACTAATTTTATTTTTGACTTTAGAATTTATTTTTGATAAACTCTTGTTTATTTCATCCTTAGTGATTAAGGGTAAGTAAACAGCTCCGGTGGTTTCGGAAATGTCAACATGCATTTCTTTTGAGTTAACAAAATAATAAATTTCATTTTTTCGTTTTAACAAAGGATTTAAAATTCCCATTGATCTAGGGATTTTGAAAGCTTGTTCTTTGTTTAACAAAAGTTTTTGTTTTGAAATTTTATTCAAAAGGTCTTGTTTCATCATAAGACTAACATCAAATCCATGTCGGGATTCCGAAAAGGAAATTCGATGGTTTTCATCATCTTCTTGGGAAGAATGATCAGGATTGTTAGTTATAGAGTTCATCGTTCATGGCTCTGATACCAATAAAACGCGGACAATAAATTTTTATTTAAAGGAGTCATGAAGTCCTTTATCAGCAACAAAAACAAGAAGAAAAGAATTCATTCCTGTAGTGTCTTTATACTTGTAGGGCAGCAGCCCTTTGCCTAAAGATCTTTAGACGTTCTTGCAAACAAATTTTTTATTCCACATGATTTTAAGCGTGTTGTAGCTTATTAAAAAATTGTGCCATCAGGTTAGAGATTAAACCCACTTACCATGTTGAGCTAAATGACAGAGTGCAAGCTCAATATGGCG
Organism: Tanacetum coccineum; assembly: GCA_026074375.1. NCBI lineage: Eukaryota > Viridiplantae > Streptophyta > Magnoliopsida > Asterales > Asteraceae > Tanacetum > Tanacetum coccineum. The sequence goes on from BQNB010060968.1 coordinate 25,541, forward strand.
TCTAATTATTGAAGCGTCATTGTTGGCATTCTGCACAATCCATGGAAGCGCCCCGTCTTCTATCAACAAGGACCGGTCATTTTTGTTCCCTGGCACAGTAAGATTAGAGATTCTTTTAGTATAATGCATTAGGTTTTAACAATTACAAAAAAAGAAAATTACACACAAAGAAAATTACAAACAAAGAAAACAACGAGTCTGTACAGCTTGTAGTTATCATTCCTTGATGTTAACTATACAGATATGTCTAACTGGATTCAGAATTCTTTTTTAATAGGATAGTTAAACAATGCTTGACAAAAAGATTTGAGTACCATCTCCTTCTTATGCTCATATATAGAAAGATCCTGTGTTAGTTTAAACGTTTTCAACATTATCTTTACAAATAGAACGACTGACTGACTTGATAGAACAAAGATTCCTTTGTCTGTTTTTATTGAGAAGTATTTTAGAAATTTGACAATTATTCAAAAAAAAAATTCCCTACATTGTATGATGAGTCACACTTGCAATTTTCACAGTACAAAGTAGCAATTACAAGTACCAAGTAGCTGTCTGAGGGGCATACCTTTGCTACAAGTTCGGGATTCACATTTCGCAAAATTTGCAACCCCACGTGCAACTTGAGAAAGGACGTCTGGATGTTTTGACCTAACCATCCCAAGCAAAGCCTTAATTCCACCTTCAGACCGCAGCCGACTTTGTAATTTATCTGTCAATTAGACCCAACCAAATGAGAACATAAGATTTCTACACAATCATGTCTAATCTTTGCGTATGCATATGAGGTTTCCATCCCTTTTATGCTTCACCTACCGCATCTTAACATCCTGAGTACAAAGGTACACCTAGAACCAACTTTATTATAAACAAAGGGTGATGGTACTCCCTTTCTAGAAGGAGGTTTAACTACTCAAAATGATAATCCGCAGATCCCTAAACATGAGATAAATCAGCTTTATAAAAATCAATCATGTTGCCAACTTTAAACTTTCTGTAGACAACTAGGTTAGAAATTAGAACTAGCAAATCTCTTCTTTTGGGAACGACATAAAATTAAACATGCAAAAAAAACATAAATTAAGACTTCTATTTTGGTAGTGTATTCTAATATACAGATATCTAATCTCAAAGTAGCTTACATTACATGCAACTAATGTGTAAATAGATTCGTCTATTGAAATGAATCTGTTTGATTAGAATGGAGCAAGTAATAGAATAGAGTAATCAGAGTCACATATATAGTAGTAGTATGTCATTATTATGTAAACCAACAAAGGTAGGTGAAAAACACTTATATACCATTTCCACATAGATTGGCAATAGCTCCGGCTACCATTCTTAGTGTCTGTGGATCCTCGGCATCAGCTGCAGTCATTGCCAGCAGACTAATACCCCCTTGAGCCATTATCAGTTCTTGATTAGCTTCTGCATACACCAAAAAGTTAACAGTGAAGATTACCCTAAACACTTTAAAAATGATTAAAAAATAATTAAAATTATATACATAGATCATAGATGTGCACTGTGTACGTGCATATAAAATTGATGGCACGCGCGCACACGCACACACACACACACACAGAGCATGAAAAAGGGAGGAAGAAGAGGAGAGACCGTTCATTGCAAGATTGGCAATAGCACCAGCTGCTATTCTGCAAATTGTTTCTTCAAAGCTTCTGCTTTCAAGGAGCGCCAGCAGGGACGCGAGACCACCAGCTTCAACTATTCTTTCCTGATTCGTATCTGAACATAACACAACATAGCTTACCTTTTGAGGAACATTTATAAATAATAAGGTAAACTATGTATATCAGGTGTCTAAACATACTTATAGAGTTCCTATGTTATTGTATTGTAGACCATAACCTCCATTGGTAGCAATGTAAAAACAAAATGGTGGTGATCAGAGATATCCATGTACCTTATTACTATAATATTTCCTATCCGTTCATGTAGACCTCTTCTTAAATGCTAACATTTGTATGCATGACGTGTATAACTAAATGACATATACTGATTTATATTGAAGTAACCTGACTGTAAAAAACAATAGTTTACTATCTATAATAACCCTTGAGTGGAAGTGCAAGGACTTTCTGTTTGCCTGAGCACATATATAAGATATTAAGATATGTGATTTTAAGGAAAGAAAGACCTTCAGCAGCTAGGTTGGCCACCACCTTCACTGCATGCAGACGTACATTAGGATCTTCCGAGTCTAGCAAAGACAAGATCTTTTGCAATCCCACTATACAATATAATCAAGAGAGCAAAGTAAGAGCAATGTAGGCCAGCTTTTGAAGCAACATGTCCAAACTCTGCATACCTTGTTCATGAAGATTCGTTATTGACGTTCTATCCCCATTGCCTAGATCATCAAGTCGCGGGTATCTTGGCTGAAAAACCAAGAGTAAAATAAAAAATAAGATCCCAGATGTTGCACTTAATAGAAAGTATATAAGTCATGACAAAACTTATTTTAAGAAATTATCAAAGCTTAAATGTGTATAAAGAGCATGTTTCTTTCAACACGGTAGCGACGTACTTGACCAGAACCGAAAGTTAGCTGTGATAATCTGCTTTGTAGCAGCAAGACTTCCTCTTCTAGTTTCTGTTTCTGACGTGTTTCTTCATCCAGTAAATTTTGAAGCTTTACCACATCAGCATTTACACCTGCCTAGTCCATGAGGATAATATGTCATGTGATAATTATTACAGTAAAAAAACTTGAAGATAATGTGAGATGTTGGTAAAGGCGTAAAGCTTATAAAATTTAAATTTAAGAAAATCCAGACCTCTGAAGGGAGAAGTTGTGATTTCCTAAGGTTGTGCATCTCTTCTTCCGCCCGTTTTCGTAAAGCAATTTCCTTCTGAAGCATTCTCTTTAACTCCATAATATCTTCATTGACATGATTACCCTGGTGATTCAAAAAAAAAGTGAGAGTGATGAAAGATTATTATGATAACAACGATCGACTTCACACAAAGAGAGCAAACAAATGATGTGATAGAATTGGCCAAATAATTACAACCAGGCATCAAATCAAGACTTGGACAACTGAAAAAAAGTAACTATATTCTTGACCATCATCTCAATTGAAATTTGGTTCCACCACCTAAGTAACCAGGTTTTTTTAATATATGATGCCTTTATAAAGAACAGAAGAAGACAATTTACAAATGCATAATTTAATTGGCCAATTCAACTTTGATACTGTAATGCGAACAATTATATTAGATCATGATTACCTCTCCACTATGACTGCCATTACTAAAGCCATTGGTTCCATGTTTTGGTTGATTGTTCATCCACTTCTCCTCAAGCTTCTTAATTGATTCCATGTACTCCATTTGACATTTCACTTTCTCCCTCTACAACGACATGTAACATTCTAGGGTTAGCAAAATGCATGAAAAAATATAAGATGAAGTGTGTGAGTTTTCAGCTGAAACCTTCAGTTGGGGATGATAAATACTAACTAAAACCAAGAACTATTTGGAGCCATACGTAAATTCATTGTACAGGAAAGAGTTTGTGATAAACACACATCTCTAAGCTAACCTCCAAAGCTTCTGTATATTTCAATTCAGCATCAGAGATTCGTTGTTGTGCTTCCATTGTTGCCCTTTCAATCTCATCCTCAAATGCTTTCTGCTGTCTTTCGTTTTCTGCATAGAGTTTGTCAATCTGTGTCTCAAGCCTTTTACTCAAACTTTTGTAATCAAATTCCTCCTTGATTTTCAACATGTTCTCCACCTTCATAGCCTGGGAGAGATTAAAAATGACAAATACTAAGTATCTGCTTCACATGTATAAAGAATGCAACAGAAATATGCTTAAGCAGGGAAGAATGAATTACTTAAGATATATTATTGAAATGACTGAGACTTGGTGCATGATGAATTAATGATTCTACTAAATGAATTGAGACATATATTTCAGCATTTTAGAAAAAAATGTTTGTTTTTAAATTTAAGGCCTTCAAACCCTTGGTTGCTCACCCTCTGTCCAAACAATATAGTACTTGCAGTTTCCGCACGATGGCGTGGAGATGGGCCAACAGTTACAATCAATGATGTCCTTGCACTGCCTGCAAATAGAATTGTACAAGTAATACATGATTATGTCAAGTTTGGAATATGTTTAAGGATATTAAAAGTATAGTCTGTTCAAGATATGATGCTTAGGAACAAACATAAAGGTCATCATTTCAACTCCTCGCATATAAGTGGTAGAAGTATTAAATAAATAAGTTGCTTAAATTTTAAAGAACTAACCTCCAAATGAATCTTTAAGAAGCCTCGTTAACTTCGAATCTCTAACAGGTACATGAGGGCTATTCTCAGCGAGAGCATTTATGCATTTTCCTAATGCACTTAATGAAAGATTTATAGATTTGGCTTCCTCTAATGTGTGGCCTTCACTTCCTGAAAAGAAAAACAAATCTCCAACTTAAGAAAATAGAACTACATACACTGAGTAGAATTTGAGGATACTTTATGCATACACACCTGACTTGTGAACACGCTCAGAGCCTGCAAGATCGACTACAACTAATTTTCCTTTTCGAATAATAGGTGGCTTAGAATTTCTGCTCAGTTGAAGAGAATGGTCATTTTCACTTGTCATCTCAGATTCCATATCCATAACAGATCTCTTAATGTGCACCTGAAGTAGTGTATCATATTAACATCAAAGTGGATAGTAAAATCACACAATTAGTAGGTGTATGAAACGATCAACCACAGCTCAAAGCACTTTACCATTAGGATAGCATGACTACGAGAAGACTCAGTATTAAGCTTGGTGTTAGCAGCGACTCGATGAGCTTCCCCCAGACGTAACAACTCCATAAAATCGTGGTGGCTTCGTATGTCTACCAGAGTTGCAGCTGGTACAGAAACATCACCAGTTTTTGGATCCTCAACGATTGAAATGTTATCATTTGTTGGATTTAGGAGGTCTTGAACTGTCTCCATGTAAAGCTGCAGATATTTTAGTGAAGATTTATATTAAGTAGAAACCTAACTTCAAAATCAAAATCTGAAGCAAAATTAAAAGTACATATGCACCTGCAAGTATGAAATCATGACAGAATCAGAATCCCGACGTATATTCACTAGTATATCCTCCATTGCACGGACCATGATTCCACGTGCTGATGTGTCTTCATCACCCAGTCGTCCTAGAGTAAAAGTCTTCCCTGTGCCGGTTTGACCATAAGCCATCACTGTCCCATTGTAACCATCTAGAACACTCTGAAATGTATGGTGTATCAGTTACTAAACATTCAGGCTTTACAATTTTAACATGATTAAAGATCAGTGTCAGATCATTCGACAGATTTAGTAAGACCTGCCTATTAAAATTAACACAAAAGTAACTGAAGGTGATTGATCCTATGGATATATTGGTTGCTCCAAACATAAAAGAAAATTATGAACCGAGTAGCGGATATATGTGGTAAAAATTAAGATAATTCAAGTTTTAATGAAGATAACTACATATCGGCAGTTCAAACTTCAACTATAAGATTCGACATTGAACCTTGAGTAATTGAATAGAAAAAAGTAGTGTAATATCACTCACCTCCACTACAGGTTTCGCAACAACTTCATAAACACGCTTCTGTGACGCGGATTCAGTTAGCACCTCATCAAATTCATAAGTGTCTGAATCCCAATTGTTCTTCCGAAGTTTCAAACGTTTGAACTGAGGAAAAAAATCACCATGAGTAGTCTAATAATCGACCAACCTATAATTCGAAGAATGTAGTTACATATTTCTTAGATCCTAACTTGTAAATAGTATACTTTTCAGACCTCTGGTTGCAATTCCACGCAATCTGCAAAATCAGCATCTGCCACCATTTCCTCATCATTTCGAGGTCTCAATCTGACAGCAACTCGAACTCGACCAGAAACTTCAATGCCAATGCAAGATGTTAGTTTTAACTCTATGTTCGTTGTTGTTAGTAGGTTAGGCTGGGATAAAAGGCATGCATATGCTACATTTTTGGTGATGGGATAAACATGCAGCACATAACAGAAGCTCATATGCTTTACCGTAGAAGGTTGTCCTGAAGACTAACATGCATAGCATATTTTCATGTTAGCACTAAAAAGATCAAATATACAAAAGCACTATCTATCAAATTGGCAACAAGCATAACTTGGAATTATATAACATTATGTGGTGCTTGGTAGCTTGTATGGTACAATTGTTTATAAGGACAAAAAAAAATTCGAAAACGTTATTTATGAGAATATTTTGCATCCAGACACCCAATTAGATCCAAAAATGAGTCTGAGACCTGGTTGTAACCCTGTGCCTGCGCTGCAAGGTAGTAACAATACCCGAGGATACACAAACTTCTAACCAGCAAATTCTAAAGGAGTGTCCCATACAAGATTAGCCATACAAATGAACTACTCAAGTTTATACCCAAGTATGCTGAACACCCTACACCCACGAGAGAGTATGCCGACGTCCAATGCTGTTGGCTTGTGTTGGGTCTCAATGTTTACTCCTATTTCTACTAGTATTGTTATAGCGGCTAAATAAAGTCTCGATTTCACTAGACTTCTGGACAGATCAAATAGTGTAAGATCTATGTTTCTAGAATTCTAGTGGTAGACTGGTAATAGCATACATAACTACAAAGTCTGTATTGCAACGTAAGAGCAGATATTACGGCATCTAAACCGAAAAACATGATTCTATTGTACAATCTTTTTGCGAAGCTATGATACAGGTGCAGGGTACTGCCGTACTGGCATCGCGTTCAGCAATTAATCAACCTCAAACTTTTTAAAGAGCTGTGATAACTGTATGGCTAGGATCAACAACAACAAAACCCAATCCCGACATGGCAGGGTATGGGGGAGGTGAAATGTAGACAGATCATACCCCTACCCTTGGGAAAACCCGCGGGTAAGGAGACTGCTTCCAGGTAGACCTCCGGCTAAGAGAAGGAAGAAGAAAGGTTCGGACACACACGCCCCAAGCACTCACACACACACCCCCACAC
>BQNB010060969.1:7677-36700 GCA_026074375.1 Tanacetum coccineum
CTCAATGCCGTTGTCAAAAAATAGTTTATGCAAGCTATGGTTGTTAAACTCACCACCATGATCACACTGAAACGATTTTATTTCACACTTAAAGTGAGTGTGAACGTAGGTACAAAACAAAAGAAACTTAGATAACACATAAAATTTATTAACCAAAGGATACACCCAAACAAACTCAGAATAATGATCCAAAAACAGAACATAATATTTATAACCAGAAAGGCTCGGAATGGGTGAAGTCCACACATCCGAGTGAATAATGTCAAAACAAGATGTAAAAACAATATTTGAACTAACAAATGGAAGCCTCACGTGCTTGCCAAGCTGACAAGCATGACAAAGGACGTAGCACGTCACTTCCTGGATGACCAAGACGTTGATGCCATGTATGCGGACTAACAAGGAAAGCTTGAGGAACCAGAGAAGGTGATGTGACCGGGTAAAGATCCCCCGTACTATCACATCGGAAAAGCACCCGTCGCATCAGGAAATCCTTAACAGAAAAACCAAACGCATCAAATTCAACAGTGTAATTATTTTCACGAACATATATAAGATTTTTAACAATATGAGAGGTGATAAGAACATTATTTAAATGAAAAAACCGAGAGGGTGTTGGCAAAATACTATGGCCTGTATTGGTGACGGGTATATAATGAATATCACCAACCAAAACAGACGTATACATACACGAATTAAAAATGTTACTTAGACTATGAACCAAATTATTTAAATGAGAAGTCGCACCTATATCCATGTTCCACACACCAGTGGTTGGGTCGTGTAATGTCCCCACCGTAAATGCATTAGGCAGTTGAGTTTCCTGTCCCAAATATCCCTGAGAAATAGCCGAATTCAGTATTGGGCCTGGTGGGCCTGTTACAGTCTGCTGAACAGTTGGATTTGTAAGAGGTAATAATAGCTTGTTAGGCTATGTAGGGGGCATAGGGTTGGTAGGGTCGTATGTTTGAAAAATGGGAGTGGTGTGGGCTGGCGGGTAATAAAAGCCCGGTGGAATAGATTGTCCGGGGTAAGGAATAGCAGGTGGTGATGGGCCATAAGGTACAACTGGTCCAGGTAGTCTTTTGGCCCCATGAGCTAGGCAATGGGGCTAACTGGGCCGATGTAATAAGCAGATGGCGTATTTGGGCAAGGAAACACTCGAATTATAAATATACACATTGACGGAAAAAAAACTAAGTTGTTTTGACTTCGGGCCACTGTGCTACAGTAACGGGCTTCCATTTTAGGCCAGCTCCGATTTTAGTTTTTTTTTTTTTAATTATTTAGTTTTTTTTTTTTAATTTGTATGCACAAAGTAGGAGGAAAAAAAGATATTTCAAAAGTTTTGATTTATTCAGATAAAAAAAATACCCGCGGAAACATCTTCGATACCTAATAACTTTAAAATAATCGATATGGTCAGAAACGTACAACCCATTATATTAAAAAAAACCATATAGCAAAAAAAACAACACTTTAAACATGAGCCCCAACACATAAGCCATATAAAAAAAATTATTACTAATATACACATTTGTCGACAAACTAGCCTAAAATTCGCATAAAATGTGGCCCAAAATAAAAAATAAAAAAACTAGCCCAAAATTAGCCAGAAGTCTGGCCAAAGTACAAAAAAATACAAAACGGTCCCTCAACTTTTAACTATTTACGATTTTCTTACACAAAAAATCCTGTAAAAAAATTAACAAAAAAAACACGTCAAGTTTTTATTGTTCACAACTTTTTTACATTCATCGGCCAAAAAAAAAAAGATATCGAACCGTCCCAAAAAAAGAAAATATTCGGGAAAAAATTAACCCGTCCCAATGCAAAAAAAAATTTCCCGAATCGTACAAAAAAAGGAAATATCCGGGAAAAAATTAGCCAAAAAAATTGGCCCAAAGTAAAAAAAAAATACAAAACGGATCCTCACCTTTTAACTATTTACGATTTTCTTACACAAAAATTTTTGTAAAAAAATTTACAAAACCGTCCCAAAAAAAAATATTTGGGAAAAAATTAGCCTGTCCAAACGCAAATTTTTTTTCCCCGAATCATACAAAAAAATAAAATATTAAAAATTAGCCTCGCCATAACGCATGGCCCAAAAAAAAACCCCCGAAACGTAAAAAACAAAATTATTCGGGAAAAAATTAGTCCCGCCGCAACGCGTACAGTAACGGGCTCCCATTTTGGGCCAGCCCGATTTTAGTTTTTTTTTTTTTTAAATTATTTTGTTTTTGTTTTTTTTTTAAATTTGTATGCACAAAGTAGGAGGAAAAAAAATATTACAAAAGTTTCGATTTATTCAGATAAAAAAAATACCCGCGAAAACATCTTCGATACCTAATAACTTTAAAATAATCGATATGGTCACAAACGTACAACCCATTATATTAAAAAAAAACCATATAGCAAAAAAAACAACACTTTAAACATGAGGCCCAACACATAAGCCATATAAAAAAAATTATTACTAATATACACATTTGTCGACAAACTAGCCTAAAATTCGCATAAAATGTGGCCCAAAATCTGGACCAAATTAAAAAAAAACTAGCCCAAAATTATCCTGAAATATGGCCCAAAGTAAAAAAAAAAATACAAAACGATCACTCGACTTTTAACTATTTACGATTTTCTTACACAAAAAATCCTGTAAAAAATTAACAAAAAAAACACGTCAAATTTTTATTGTTCACAACTTTTTACATTCATCGGCCCAAAAAAAAAGATATCGAACCGTCCCAAAAAAAGAAAATATTCGGGAAAAAATTAACCCGTCCCAACGCAAAAAAAAATTCCCGAATCGTACAAAAAAGGAAATATCCGGGAAAAAATTAGCCAAAAAAAATTGGCCCAAAGTAAAAAAAATACAAAACGGACCCTCACCTTTTAACTATTTACGATTATTTTACACAAAAATTCCTGTAAAAAATTTACAAAACCGTCCCAAAAAAAGAAAATATTTGAGAAAAACCCAAAAAATGAAAATATTCGGGAAAAAAATTAACCCGTCCCAATGCAAAAAAAAATTTCCCGAATCGTACAAAAAAAGGAAATATCCGGGAAAAAATTAGCCAAAAAAAATTGGCCCAAAGTAAAAAAAAAATACAAAACGGACCCTCACCTTTTAACTATTTACGATTTTCTTACACAAAAATTCCCGTAAAAAAATTTACAAAACCGTCCCAAAAAAAGAAAATATTTGGGAAAAAATTAGCCTGTCCCAACGCAAAATTTTTTTCCCCGAATCATACAAAAAAATAAAATATTAAAAATTAGCCCCGCCATAACGCATCGCCAAAAAAAAAAACCCCCCGATGTTGGACCATAAGGCACGACTAGGCCAGGTAGCTGTTGGGCCACATGAGGATAGACGATGGGATTAACTAGGCCGGTGTGATAAGCAGATGGTATAGTTGGGCCAGAAACAATGGAACTAGGGACAATAGGCACAATATTATTATTCTTGTTGCATCCAGTATCATTAGCAGTATCATGAACCCCCAATTTATTTAACAACTTAGCCAACAACTCATCCGTTTGATTCCCAGTTACCTTAGCACTACTAGTATCACCACTTTTAGCATTAGAATCATGAACAATTTGCAATTACTACCAAATCGACATGTGCCTTTGGCAAAATTAAAACATGGTCGCCATGACTTAACTTGGTCATTAGAGGGGTGACGGGAATACTTGAATCGGCCATGAGTACCATAGTAGAAGCGGATGATGAATCCACAGGTAGAGACAGAGACTTGGACTTCAACCGCATCTCTTCGGTAATTAACACGTGCCGTTTTAAGATCCGAAAAAGTATCCTTATAATGCATATAACAACACACTTGATCATATGTAGCGGGAAGACCTTCAAGAGCATAGTGGACAACATCTTCATTATTGACATAAGTGTCAAGGCTTGTGAGAATGGTGACAACTGATTCGGTTTTGCGAAAATATGACTCCATGCTTAGGTCACCAAGTTTAATGGATCGTAACTCCGTCGTTAATGCATTTGTACGTGACCGTTTATTATCTTTAACAATGTCGGATATAAGGTCCCTATGCTTCTTTAGCCGATTTAAGACGTTCCACTACTAACCTAGCTTGAAGCGGGTCGGATAGAGTGGTAAAGATCCATGAAAGCACGATCTTGTCCACTTTGAGTTCTTCGGGTATGAGAGGGGCGGAAGTACTCGACCCGGTTGCATTGGGAACACCATGAATATACTTTCCACATCATAGCTACCATAAATTTGATCAACAAAAAATTCCAATGATTATGATCTAGGTTTAGGTTAGAGGATAGTGTTAATTTACAGCTCCTTTTGCTATAACACTTAGATAACACCGTTAAAGTTTTTTCAAAAAATTGGTGTGCCAAAACTATGAAGAGAAACAAAACTGTGGAAAGTCGAGTTCAAAGGTGTTTGTTTTGTAACATTTTTTCAACTGCCCCTCTATGTCACAATTGTTATCACTCTTTAAGCACCAATGCTGTCTTGGCGAGGAGTCAAGGTATTCGTTTCTTTCCATTTTTCCTGCTTCTTAAAGTTTCAACCAACTGTTTATAATTCTCGGTGGTGTTTTCCATTTTGTCAGGAACCTCTGTAAGGCGTGCAGACGTTTGGCGTGATGTAAATACCCGTGTTATTACAAAAACTTCACACACAAGTGCTGCAAACAACAACACAGCGGCTCAAGGCCCAAGCAGTCCACATGGGGAATGCGTATGTATACTGCTGATGGACAGATTAGCTTTTCCCAAATTGCACTATTCGTTGTACAATGAATAGTTTGTTCTAAGGAGCTTTGTTTTTTTTATTGTTGAAAATACAAGTTGCTAATGAACCATCATCTTTAAATTCTTTGTGTTGGGTTTTATAACCTAATTAACAATTAATTAACACGAGTACGCAGCGGAAATAAAATGATCAGTGTAGAACATAATAATTTACAAGATACGGTAGAAAATCATGTACCTTTTACGCCACGAAACGATACACCGTTAAAGGTAACGTAAAACCGTCTTCTTCTATATTAGCGTGTTATAATACAAACGCGGTGAAACACGAAGAATTCACAAAATTATGCAATTCCTCTAAGCTTCCACACACTATACGTTCTTAGCAAACGACGAGGTATGCTAGTACTAGTAGTGTATAACAAAACGACCAATGAATCTTGACAATCAAGTGAACCGAATGAGTCTTTGTTGCTTAGAGTCGAACCACCAAAACCATGAAACCTTTTGTAGGTTCTGTTGTGATCGAATTAAGAAGACAAAACAAGTAAACCAAAATCTTTGAGGTTTAGAAGTTCGGTCAAGCACAAGTATAATTTTGGTTTTAGGTTTTTTGTTATCTCATCACTTTTTAACAATAACCCCAAGACCCTTTTTATATAGCCTCAAAACCTCATCTTGTCAAACAAGTAATCCTAATCCCATTATGATTGTAGTTCCAACCGGCTAGGAAGAAAAGAAGGTCAAACCGCAACCTTGCATTATTCGGTTTATTCAATATTAGTCCCTTAATTCTTTAACGACTAATATAAATACTTGTTAACATTTAACGATCGTTTGTTAGTCACTAATTAAACTATTCTTTAATCATTAATCTCGTCGTTGTCACATATAAACGTTGTGCCGTCACCCTTAGGCTCGGAAATATTTCGGAATATATTAATTCATATTTGGACATAATCCAACAGCTCCCACTTGGACATGTATGAATAATATAGAATAACATGGTATTGCGTCTAGCAACGCGCAATGCTCCCAAAAAATAAAAAAAAAATAAAAAACCCTTAAAATATTTCCGAGTGTGGTTTCACAGGGCATGAACAAATGATTTATGAATTTACAATCCATTTGTTTCCGGATACCGTTGTTAAATTGGATATGGATCAATGTCATTCCATATTTAACGATTTTGTTTTCATTTATGAAGTAATCAAATTACTGAAAATCAATGAGACTTTATTCTTCATGAGGTTTTCAGTGTACGGCAATACAACATTCTGATTATTTCTATTGAGGGGCCCTAGTGGTATATTTTAACATTTGATTAGGTAACAAATCTATATTGCTACAAGTGTCCTAGTCATCATGTGGCATAAACCATTCTGACAAATCCCTTATTAGTTACCTTATTCAGGACAACTTAAACTAATATCAAGAAGGAACATCCACATATGCTAAACCTACTTGCATCTCAAGTCTAAGGATTTATGTAAATAAAATCACGTACAAGATTCACTTGATGACGTCGATCCATGAAGTGATATTCTTGTGGCGGAGAAATCCAATATTCATCTTATGAATATCATGTGAGTTTGGTGGACTCATCCTTAATATCTCCAATATCACCAATCACTCAGAATTGTCTTAGTTTAACAATATTCCCATATTGTTAATCGACAATGGATTAATTTAGAATAATAACATTTATTATTCACGGATTTAAACACACAAATATAGGACATAATTTAAGATATATATATATAACAAAATACCAAGTATCATTATCATAAAATAAATTATTCAAGCATCCCTTATTCAAATACTAAAACACAGATCTACATGAAACTACTAGCAGGACGAAGCCCCATGCCCCTGGCATGTTGAGTAAGCTTCCTATTTGATAAAGCCTTTGTAAAAGGATCAGCTAGATTGTTATCTGTGTGAACTTTAAGTATCCTTAATTCACGCCCAGTTCAACACACACTCCTAGCGAACCATAATGATATCGTCTTTGATAGTGTCTGGCGCCTTTCTGAACTCCCGGTTCATTAGCATAATGAACTGCAGCTGAATTGTCACAGTACATATTCAAAGGTTCATTTATCGTTGGTTACATACCAAGCCTGGATAATTTTCCTAATTCCAAACACATTATTCTATATATTAACGTGTGCGTCCCTTTAGGCTCGAATAATTCCCGGACATATATAATTTATATTTGTTTATATTCCAACGAAAACGTATCCTATCAGAGCGAAAACGAAAACGTATCCTGTCAAAGATTTCATATCATCTATATCGATCTCAAATCCAACATTGCAATAGCAATCAACTCGAAGTTCAGCTTCCGGATTTCCACCATAAACCAAGAACATATATTTAATATTTCTTAACTTAAGAATATTTTTCACAGCAGTCCAGTGACTTTCACCAGGATTCTGTTGAAACCGGCTTGTTATATTTTGCGCGAACGCAACATCAGGTCTAGTGCATCTTACTGCATACATAATAGAACCCACAGCCGAAGCATAAGGTACATTTTGCATACGCTTCACCTCTTTAGGTGTTGAAGCACCTTGTGTTTTGTTCAAGTCAAGTCTTTCTTGCATGGGGATATGACCACGTTTGGAATTATCCATTTTATATCTCTTTAAGATCTTATCCATGTAAGCATTTTGACCAAGTCCAATCAATCGCTTTGACCTATCTCTGTAGATTTTGATTCCAAGAATAAATGCTGCTTCCCCCAAATCCTTCATAGCAAAACACTTTCTAAGATAATCTTTTACACTTTGTAAACTTGGAATGTGATTTCCCATGATGATTATGTCATCAACATATAAGATGAGAAATGTAACATTACTCCCACTAGCCTTTTGATATACACATGGCTCATCAAGATTTTGAGCAAATCCAAACCTTTTGATTTCCTCATCAAATCTTTTATTCCAGCTTCTTGATGCTTGCTTAAGACCATAAATGGATCTTTGAAGCTTGCATACTTTTCTGGGATGATTAGGATCAACAAAACCTTCAGGTTGCACCATATAAATGTCTTCATCAAGATAACCATTTAAGAAGGCTGTTTTTATATCCATTTGCCATATCTCATAATCATAGTATGCCGCTATAGATATGAGAATCCTAATAGCTCTAATGTCAGCGACGGGTGAGAACGTTTCTTCATAATCAACCCCGTAGAGTTGAGTATAACCCTTTGCTACAAGACGAGCTTTATAGACGTGTACAATACCATCCATGTCAGTCTTTTTCTTAAAAAGCCACCTGCTCCCAACGGTCTTACAACCAGGAGGAAGATCGACCAGGACCCATACCATATTGTCCATCATGGATTGTATTTCCGCATTCATAGCATCGATCCACTTATTAGATTCTGAATCTAACATTGCAGCTTTATAGCTAGTGGGTTCATTAAGATCCCCTAGACTATGCTCCTCCGCCTCTACATTTAGACATAAACGGTTTGGAGCTCGATGTGGTCTTTCGGACCTACGAATCGGAATCACTTCCTCTTGTGGTGGTTCAAAACCCTCCACCTCTTGAGGAATGTTGCTAGTGATTTCAGAAGGTGTTGTATCTTCTTCTTCTTGAATTTCTTCAAGATCTACCGCCCTCCCACTGATTTCTTGACTTATGAGACGCTTCTCAAAGAATTCAGCATACCTTGCAACAACAATTTTGTTTTCAGGTGGGAAGTAGAAATAGTAACCCATCGTTTCCTTTGGGTATCCTATGAAGATACACTTAACAGATCTTTGTTCGAGTTTGTCAGGCGTATCTCTCTTCACAAGAGCCTCACATCCCCAGACCTTTAAGTAAGACAAGTTTGGAACTTTTCCATACCACAGTTCATATGGTGTCTTATCTACCTTCTTTGTTGGAACCATATTGAGAATGCGTGTTGCAGACTCTAGAGCATAATCCCAAAAGGATAAAGGCAGAGTTGTAAGATTCATCATAGATCGCACCATATTCTACTTTCAGGAAACTTGTGGTGTGTATGTAGGGTTCGTTCTTTTTTTTGTTTGTCGGTCGCGAGCTTTGTTGTTGTTTGTTGTTTTCGTTAGTTCATTGAGGTGTGTTGTTGTTTACTGTTTTTTTGTTTAGGGTTTTTTTTGTAGGTGGGTTGTTGGTATCTGTTTTTTTGTTGTTTTTTGTGTAAAGCTGTAGAAACTTTTTACAAGCTTTAAGTTAATCTTTAAATCTTGACTAATATATTCGCTCCTCGATGCTGATCAAAATTGCTTTTATAGTTTTCGAGTTGATTTTTCTACTTCATTCTTAAAAACCTTAAAGTTTCAAAAACTATTCATGTTTATGTTTAAGTAAATAAACGTTAAGGTAATGAAAAGCTATCATTATAAATAGAATTAACATATGGACAAGATTAAGCACAGTAGTTTCAGAAATACATCATAGGAAAATAGCATTAAATATAATAACATGATTATTAGAAAATGAAACTTCATAATCAGTAAACATTAGATAAAACATGTTAACAAAACATGAAACTGAAAACAAACCTATAGATATAGGAGGTTGATAATGGCAATTGTCTAACCAATTCTAGGGCATTAGTAAATAAGTTACAAACTTCCAATAGTTTACTTGTTTATCTTTCATACTCACTCTAGGGGACATGTTTTGTGTTATAAATATGAGTCCACAAATAGTGTCATAAACCAGGATTTAGTAGGAAAAGAAATAATTATCATAAAAGTTATCTGAAGAACTAGCTAGTAGTGCAATTGCTTTTTTCTTATCAATCAGAAGGTAACAAGACAATACCTTTTCAATGACCCACTCTGCTGTGGTGGAGGTTGTCATCTTTGGTCGGGTGCTTTTAGTAGAAGGTTTAGGGTTTTTTTAAGGCTGGGATTAATTTTATTTTTTTTAACCTTCCCTTTAGATTTAAGCGTTTATTATTGGCCTTATGGATTTCTACCATTTAATAGCCATTACTTGTGGATGTTTAGCATCTTTTAAAGTAAACATTTCATACTCTATAAGAGAGAATGTAGTTTACCAATGTCTTTCATGTTATGTTATTGTAGTTTCTTACAAAACGAAAAACCAACATTAAGATCTATGGGAGCACATAACCATAGACGTTTAGTTGACACATTAATTCTTCATTTAATCGAATGTGGGAAAATAGTTTTCCCTCCTTATAAAAAAAATTGCAAGATGGAAAGTTTAGATCAGTTAAACCACTCCACTCGCTTGTTTTTAACATGATTTTAAAACGCTCTGAAGTATTTCAAAGGTGAATATTTACAAATTATTATGAATCTCAAGATGTCATACTTTGAGATAAAGAAAGCACTCATTATGACATCATAAATAATTTCATTCGCCAAGAATTGGGTGGAATTCACCAACAGGAGAGGAGAATGATATTCAATGGACAGTTAGTTTTCTAGTAACTTCAAGGACCAAACTTTAGTAAATGAAACCAATCACTGAAATTAGTTTTAGAAAGTTTTTCTCTTTCAAGTGTCGACCTGAAAGCCGAATAGTTTATGTTTTGAGCAGGATGTGCCATTTACAAAACTTAGTTAAAGTTCAAGAATTAGTATTTTCGAATAATAATCTTGCAAGAAATTAATACAGTTTGATATGTAAAAATTATTTTCTAAAGGCTAGGGACCCTACTTGAAATTACATCCTACATCGGTTGATCTCGTAGTGATGTTTTATCAAAAGGTTAATTGAGATCAATAAATTGCTCAGTCACTATTAGAACCTTGTGGGACTTAGTTTATTACAATAATATACTAGTAAGAATGTTTCATCCCATCTATGCCTTGAGTTTAAGGTCTCACCACAAAACCGATTAAGTTGTCCAATCAAGAATTGTGATTATGTAACACTAACGTCTCACAAAAAAGTGTATAATTAACCTTGGTATTACCAATTACATACGTCTCAGCATAGTAAAAGGAACTGCATTGTTTTACAAACTTGGATGGCAATAAGTTATTTAAAAGGGTATAATATTTGACGTGGCAAATATGTACGAAGAAGCATGCATACATCTTCATATCATAAATTTTAATAAAAACTTTACTTAATTAAGTTATTTTTTACAGTATCAATTATTTTCTATACATTTCATGTATAAATAGTGTTACCTTTAAAAATTGACGATTCAACATGCTTTTAAATCTTAAAATTTTTATATTTTATCGCGGGAAAAAAATTAAAGAATGATTAGAAACCATTCAAACCTTAGACCATTCACGAATTCCTAAATAGTATGCAAGGTAAGGAAACTACAACGTTGTCCGACATTATAGGGTAATGGTATCTACAAGACCGAAGTCTTGATGAGTCTCGCCTCGAAACTTATCTTGCAATAAAAATAGTTACTTTTGAAATTTTGTCTTGATAAAAATTAAATCTTTAATTTAAAAACACATTATAAACTATTAAATTACAAGTTCGTGTGGGAAACTACGAAAGGTCTCTGATTTCAGATGTAAGCCAAACTACAATGCACATAATGACTTCAAATAGTTAGTCATATAAATCTTATTTCATAATTATAAGTCATGTTTATATTTATTTTTTGAAAAACCCTTTTATTTTCTCACAAGTCAAAACTTAAAATAAAACAACATAAACATATAACTAATACACATAACATTTATTTAATCACTTAACAATTAAGACATGCAAACATTAATGATGATTCTAATTATCGAATAATATTAACTATGTAAAAATATTCAGATAAGTAAGGCTTTCATTTTTAATGAATCAGGCAATCATCGATATAATCGATTGAGTAAGTGTTAGGAATTTTTGTATAACAGACTTAATTTGTTAGTGTTTTGTAGTTTAGTTAGTTATGCTAGTTACTTAGTTATTATGGTAGAAGGATTATGTAGTAGTATGGTAAGTGTTAATAGTAATATGCTTATGTAATAGCTTAAGTGCATACGTAGAAATTAGTTAGAGTTTAAAGATATGCATGGAAGATATTTAGGAAAGATATTGCATTATCTTTATAAGCGTGTTGTAAAGCCATTAGGGTTTCTTAGTCATATATAAAAATGGCCTAGGCATAGTTAGTAGTTATAGTTTACAAAGAACATTAGAGATCAATTAGTTAATCATAGTTTTGTAATCTGTAAACTAGGCAAATTCAAAGTTTAATATAAAGTTTTTATGATCTTCAATATTGTTCTTTTAGCATTAATGATTAGATTTCACATAATAATAGTGTGTTACTCCGTGTTTCATTATTGTTGTTTAGATTTATCTAAAAGTAACAAATCTTTGAAGTAAGGTTAGGATCTATTTAGTAAATCGCTCAAAAGTGGTATCAGGTTGTGTGGCAACCTCATCAATTTAGATGAACGCAACTGTAAGATGGCAGAACATACATTTCTTACCCAACCACACAATGAAGATCCAAATCAGAAGGGAGAATATAATATTATGGAGCACTGAGAATGCGCTACTATATCAGTCATACAGACCATTAATCTTTGGGATGTTATTGTCAATGGAGATTTAGAAGAAGAGCTGCACAAAAACTAGAGTAAATATGCTCTCCTGCTCCTAAGATTGCAAAACACGGGTGCAAGAGGAAATCAGGAAAGAGATAAAGCATCATGTTTTTAGCAATACCTGATATGAATACTCCTCCAAGTTTCACAATGTTGTGATGTAATCACTTGTGGATGGCAATTCAATCGAGATTTGGTGGTAATGTTGAATTAAGAAGATGCAAAAGAAAAATGTTCATAAAAATCAATTTGAAAAATTTTTTACTGCATCAAATGAACGCTTGGACAAAGTTATGGAAGATTCAGAAAAAATAAGTCAAATTGGAGGTTCATGGTGTCCAATATCAAGGGAAGAATCAACAAAAGTTCTTAAGTCTTCCTTCTTCATGGAAATCAGATTGCCTCATTATGAGATTAAGCCAAACATTGTGAGATTGATAATGATGACCTTTAAACAATTAAGGGTGTATGAAGATGAATTGAAGGTTTTCAGGTTCCAATCTTACTTTCAGAATTTGGCTTTTTTTCCTCTGAAAAATATTGGCAGTACTAATGAAGTTGTACTGATAGTGGAGATTTTGGGGTTATTACTGTGGTTGAGTTAATAGTTCATTACTCATGTGATCATGATATAGTTACGCTTTCACAACCAAAAACCAGTCCTAACTTTAATAATGAGGATTTTCAGCAATGGTGGACGATGTTTGGTAGGAGGGGAGGGTTGGGAAGGGTTATGTAGGACTGGATTTTTTTATATAGGAATAGGAAGGAAGGGATGGGGAAGAGGAATGTGGGAATATTGAAGGAAGGAGTTGTTTTTACTATGGAGTGGATGGGAATAGGAAAAGGGGGATATTCTTTTAGGAGGAGGGAAGCGGAGGGGAGAGGGGAAATGGAAAGATATTTGTGGAGGGGTGTGGAGGATTTTAGGGATCTTTCTAGGCGGGGAGGGGAGGTGGAATGGATTTATTTTGGTTTTTTGTTAGGGATAGAGGGGGGGGATTGGGAGGAGGGGAGGGGAAAGGAATCGGATGTTCGGAGGCATGTGGTTTTTTTTGATGTCAAAGTAAAGAAGTTCATTTCAAAGGACAGGATGGGAATATGGACTTAAATAAAATGACCATGTTTTCTTGAAAGTTCAAGATTGGTGCTTCAGATCACAGAAAAGGGCATTTTGTAGAGAGAAATGTAGAATGGAAGGAGTCAAGGAAGAAGATTTATGGTGCCAATGGCGAGGAGAATGTACTTTTTTTTTTTTACACAACAAATGGAGTCTTATAAAGGTACTGGTGGCTCAAGATGTTCTAGGAGGACTCCCTAAAGGTAACACATCAGGAAGTGCTGAGGACAGTGTGCAACTCAAGGAATTGATGGTACTTGTACCTAAGTTGGTGACCAGGATTAATAGTTTGGAGAAAGAATTAAAGGACACCAAACAGACACTAGGGAATGCTGTGATCAAACTGGTTAAGAAGGTGAAAACTCTGGAAACAGCTTTGAAGAGGAAATCCAAGAAAGTTCTCATATCTGAATCAGCAGGTGAAGAATCAGAGGATCAGGGGAGGAAGTTTCAGGATATTGATGATGATCCTCTAGTTTCTTTGGTTAGGGAATCCATGAAAGAGAAGTCAACAGATTTTGTCACTCCTACAAAAGCTTCAGGGGAGGCTCAAGAAGAAGAAATCAGTCCTACAATCTTGGAGGCAGCTAAAACATTGTCAAAGGTTGCTTCTCAGGGTGTTGGCAAGGAAAAATCAACTGATAAGGGCAAGAGATACAGGAGGAGAGCAAGGTCTATGGCTAAAAAGATTGATACTGGATTGGATGCTGAAGAAGAGATTAATACTGGCAGAGAAGAAATTAATACTGGTATTGAAGAAGTTAGTACTGGTAGTACTAAAGTTGATTCTGGTACTGCTAGTAAAAGGGGTCAAAGGGAAGGGAAGGCTCCAATGGTTGAAGATGATATCCAGGCTACTCACAAAACTAAAGAACAAATGAGACAAGAGGAAGCTGGATTGGAAGAGGCTATAAAGTTGCAAGCTCAACTGGATGAAGAAGTTGCAAAGCAGATTCATTTTGATAAAATGGTAGCTCAAAGAATGGCAGAAGAGGAAGCTTTATCAGAACAACAAAAGAAAAGAAAAGCTCAAGTTCAATTTGAAGCTCAGTTTTATACTGAAGAAGACTGGGATACTATTAGAGCCAAGCTAGAAGCAAATGCAGAGTTATCAAAAGATGTGTTGGGACAAGATTTGCCTGAACAAGATTTTGCAAAAAGAATGGTAGATATGGTGAATCAAAGAAAGAAACACTTTGCAGAGGAAAGAGCTAAGGCAAAGAGAAACAAACCCATGACTCAGTCACAGTTAAGGATCTATATGTCAAACTATCTTAAGAATCAAGGAACTTGGAAGCTTTCTCAGTTAAAGAAGTTGAAGTTTGAAGAAATTAAAGAAGAGTTTGATAAGTTAGTTCAGCAGATTGATACTTTTGTTCTTATAAATCTTGAAGCCACAAAGGCAAAATTGAAAAGATATGGAGAGGAGCTTTAGACAAAGACTTTAAAGAAACAAAGGATTGATGATAAAGATGTTCTAGCTATAGGAGAAAAAGTTGTTGAAGTAAAGGAAGAAGAGCAAGTAAAAAACAAGCCGAGGAAAAACACACACACACACACACAGGCTAGAACACACACAAATATTAAACTAGATGAACAAAGACTGATTAGACAACTGATAAGAGTAATCAGTAGAACGCTATGAATCCTACTCTCGCTTGACTACAAAGTCTGATAGTGGGAGTGTAAATTGGAAGATATTTTAGCAAGCAGGCAAAGAAGCATTATTTATCAGATAATGCAGCAAATGGAGCTGATACAGTCTACATGACTTGGAGCCTTGATTAAAGACTCACACAGAAAGGATCTTATAGAGTTGTAAATTGTTATTGCGATGAAGTATGAAACAAATAGGCTTGAAGATGCATATGAACAAGGCTTGAGTGATCATCGACAATGTTTGCGAGCCACCTCCTCATTAAAAGACACGCTATTTGGAGCTATACCACTTCAAACAAAAGAGGGTTAGTTGGGAGGTATATGATCGTGTAAAGTACATTGTTTAACGTTTGGAGTGCATGCACTATATAATGTTTAAGCAGATAGAAAAGTAATCTATTGTCAAAAGAAGCTTGCCAATGATGCTGAAAGAAGTCTTCCCTAAGAATGGAGAAAATGAATGAAGGTTTGCTATAAACCTT
The DNA here is from genome assembly GCA_026074375.1 of Tanacetum coccineum. NCBI lineage: Eukaryota > Viridiplantae > Streptophyta > Magnoliopsida > Asterales > Asteraceae > Tanacetum > Tanacetum coccineum. The sequence goes on from BQNB010060969.1 coordinate 23,230, forward strand.
GAAGATGATTGAGAGCAAGCTGCGGATTAGAAGTGATGAAGTTACATCAGTAGCATGGGCAAGTTTTTTTGAGAAACTATGGACTAATGGAAGTGAGAAGGGCTTGGGTTTGGCTAAACCACCACACAACAAATGGTGTAACATTTACCATTGCCTTAATAGGCATAAGGAATGACTAGTCCACGGCAAACGGCTTTGGTATGAACAATTCTCAAATCCGTTTCTGGTGACAGTTTACCAAAAAACTGCGAATGTTAATCAATGCACATAGTATTACCACTATATAGCATTGGCTACTCCAGAGCAACGGCTACTGGTACAGAGATTTCGAAATTCGTTATAGGCTGATAGTATCTAAAAACTATAAGGTTATCAATTAGCAACCTTGTTACTATACTAAAAGCATTGACTAGTCCCATAGCAAATGCTCAAGGTAAAGACATAATCAATATCCGTTGATTGGCTGGTAGATTGTCCAAAAACTATACACATCCAACTAGTTATCGGATGTTACTGTGTGCGGTAAGAGAAGACAAAGTCTAAAAAGACAAAGTATGATCCGGTTTTTTTTCAAAGAACATCAAATAGATCATCAATTCAAGAGAAATTAGACATAAAGACATGCTTGGATACAATTCCTTCAAGCCCAAACTGAGACAAACTTAAGAAACTTGAAGTTAACAAGTGAAGAGTTCAAATTTAGGGGAGGATTGTTAGGAATTTTTAGTATAACAGACTTACATTCTATATAGTAGATCTAGTTTAATTTCTGCTAGTGTAAATAGTTAAGTACTGGTAAGAGAGGTCTTTCATTCAAACTATACTAGACGCCTAACTAAAGGCCGAAATTCAATAGTTAACCCAGTTTATGTAATAAGTAAAGTATGCTTACGCAGAAATTAGTTCGCGAGTTGAAAGATCACTGCATGAGATAGTCTATCAGGAAAGGATATGAATTATCTTATACACGATTTGTAAAGCCACATTAGGGTTTTCTAGTCTATAAAAGGAACTCTAGCAATATAGTCCTGATAGGTATCTAGTTTCTATAGAACCTCGAGATCACTTAGTAATCATAGTTTGTAATTTGTAACTTAGGCAGATTCCAAAGTTCAATATAAAAGTGTTTTGATTGTGTTCTTCTTTACATTGTTGATTAAATTCCGCGTAATCAATAATGGTTAATCATTGTTTCATCATTGTTACTTTAGATTTATCTAAGGCAACAAACCCTTTACAAGTAAAGGTTAAGATCCATTAAGCAAAGGAATCCTACAATTATGATTATGTTTGATGATCATCAAATATAATCAAGGGGAAGAGAAGTGTCCTAGCTGAATATTTCGATAGAGCGCAACAATTAGGGGGAAGAAGTGTGTAAATCTGGGACTTAATTGTCTTTGGTGTATACATCATTCGAGACTTAATTGACTTGGAGATTATAGTTTCTATCTTCTATGAGTTGTCTGTGTGAAGTATGTGCATATGAATGGTTGTCTGTTTGGGGGGAAGCAGTTGTACTGTTTGTAGTCATGTGGAACGAACTGGGGGGAAGTCAACTCAGGAAGATACATTTATGTACAACAACATCAACAACATCTCTATCTTTCAGAAGGAAGAACATTGTTATATGCATTCCTTCATATCTCATACTCAAAGGTTAAAGATACACTTCTACAACTTTGATAAATCAAAGAACTTCCTCAAATCATCAAGTTGTTGATCAAGACAAAAGTTCTACATGAGGAAGATTGTAAGTTGTCAAGAAAGTATGAGTATGTTGGTCAGAAGCTTTAAAAGACAAATCAAGATGGATTCACGGTAAAGAATGATGATATGAAAAGATCTCAAAGGCAAAGACAAAAAGGAAAATGGAAAGATCAAGATCAAGATCACTAGAGCATGATTAGAACAAGACCACTATTACACATCAAGACTCAAGACAAACGAGCATTAAATACCAAAGATCAAGGTCACAAGAGAGATCTCAATGATCATCCTTTAGGGGGAGATTGTTAGGAATAGAAAGTGATGATCATTAATGCAATCAAAGAGAGATCTCAATGATCGTCCCTTAGGGGAAGATTGTTAGGAATGATAAAAGTGACGATCTTATTGAGATAAAAGTCTTGTAATAAATAGAGAAATAATATTGTGTAATAGGTTAGGTGATAGGCTCGTGACTTAATTAAAGTCACGAGACCTGACAAATAGCTAAAAGCTAAGAGACAAGAGCACTTTGCTTTTCCTTGTAATTGGGTATAAATACCCCATCACCACCTTGGTATGTGTTTAAATACACATACCTTTGATCATTAAAAACAGACTTAAACAACCAAAAACATACCAAAAATACATTGTATTTGTATGTTTTGCATTTATATTGTGTAGATAATAGATATTCAAGAAAAAGACAAACACAAAGCCACAATCAACAAAACCAAGCACGAGAACGGAAAGAGCGTGAAGAAAGAACAAAATCAAAGCCCAAGTCAAAAAGACATAGTCAAAGTCAACAAAAAGTCAAAGTCAAATCAAGTCAAAGTCAACCCCGAGAAGTGGATTTGTAAAGAGCGTCAAAAACCGAACCCAAAAACCTAAACTGCCAAAAGTGGGCCCACCCGTACCCACCTAGTGGGCCCAGGTCAGCCCACTTATATAAACCCTTTTATATAAACCCAAAATCCCTTCCCATTTATAGCCGGCCCAAACAAAAGCCCAAACTAAAAATCCAAATCCATTTAACCATCATTAAAGCCAAACCCGTTAATCTATCAACCCTGTTGCCCCTCAAGGACCATTCCTACAATCACTAAATACACCATGAGGGACTGATTTTACCAAGTCCCAAAACCCTTTTATACCACAAAGGACCATCTGTGTAATAATACCATACAAGATGGAGGGCCATTGTTGCTAATTTCTCAAACCCCTACCCTGATAATACCCAAAACAAATAAACCCAACTTTCCCGCCAAGAACTTGGCACTATTTATCATCCCCCCCCCCCCCATCATTACGTTCCACTTCGTATCCAGCAACCCCAGACAAAATAGGTCACTCTCCCTTGAACCCCACACTAGCTAAATGCCAATTGGGCAACACTTATAATGAAAAAGAATGGATGGATGAGATCAAAAACTTGGGCAACACTCATAATGAAGGGCCAGGATTAGAGCTTTTGAAGTCTCTCACACATCAAACGCATTTGCTCATTTGTCTCTCAAAAGAAGCACAACTCCACTTCTTATAAGAAAGAGAATGAAGACAGAAAACGAGTAGTAACGGAGAGTAAAATAGTTTTAGTTTTACTTTTTATGTAATTTAAATTCTATCTTTTTTTTAACTTTTGAAAGCCTTGTACTCAATTTTTAATATCAATGAAATTTATGTTTTTAAAAGTGTTTGTTAAGCTCTTTTAATTTCTTTTACTTGTCATTAAGCTCTAATCTATTTTAACCATTTAAATATAAGTCCAAAAGCTTTGTTAATACTCAATGTTTGCTGTTTCATTCACTAGTCAAATTAACTAAGCTCAAAATTTTGGAAGATAAGCTGGCCAAGGAGGAGCTTATAGGTATTTAGAAATGCTTATTTATAAGCAAGGGTAGGATTTTGGAGATTATTTAGGTTGAATATCACTGTTTTGAGCAAAGAATTGAGGTACTCTTCACCTTTCTTACATTTTTGCTTATTTTCACTGTTTGCTTATAACCTGCTTATTCACTGCTCTTTTGTGCTTATCTCTGCTTATTATTGCATAATTTCTGTTGTATCTTGCTTATTTGAACTTTGTTTGCCTTTTACTATATCTGTTTTAGCTTATTTGATCTTATGGTAGTGTAAAAATGCAATTTCAATTTTTAAGGGAGTGTTTGGGGTAAGGGTACAAAACGGGTCAAAAGTGGTATTAAACCACTTTGGGTAATTAGGCCAGTTTTAAAATTATTAAATTAAGATCATTTAGATCATTATATATATAAGTTTCAAAAGTTAAAAATTAGTTTGTCAGAACACTTTCCTACGATGTCATTCAAATCTGTGGTTTTAAAAGTTTTTAATACTGCTTATATCTAATTTTGTTCAAAAGTTGCTTTAAGGTATGTTTTAAGCTTTCATTTAATGTCAAATGCAGTAAGGATAAAGAAAGTTTAAGTTTTCATTTGTGTCTTGCATTAAGGTAATACATCGGTCCATTCTTTGTTCAAAAGGCCTTTTAAAGGTCATGATTCAGCATCAAAAATAAATAATGTTCTCGTTTAGTTTAAGTTATGATTTTTAGAATATAAGCACATCATTGTCATATTTTGTATCTGTTCAAGCTAATTTAGAATTTAAAAGTCTTTTTTTTTTTTTTAACTAGGTTTAAATTTTAAAACCTGCAGTTTGTCAATTTTACTCTTTTTCCAAAACCCTTTAGAAACTCAGTATCTGTTGAGTAATTCATCCTTTTTCATTAACTTTTTTCCCTGCTTATTATTGATATTCAAAATGATTTTTACTTTTCAGATTCTTGTAGTTTAGAAGAAAGCTTTGTCTTGATATTAGCCTAAGGCCCGATAAGGTTTCCATCTTTTGGCTTAAATTTAAGCCCAAAAATCCACCTAAGCTGTTTTTGTCACCAGTATTTTACCTCATACTTTATCCTCTTCCCCCTGGTGTGTAAACTTCGCATACTTCCTCTTCCTCCTCTTTTCTCTCCACATCAACCATCCCACAAACCTCCACGCCTTCTTCCTCTCCTCTCTCTCTCTCAAACTCAATCCATCCTCTCACCTATCCCAATCCTGCAATCCGTTCCCGATCCTCTTCCTGAGACGAGGGGTTTGGGTGGGGGGTGGGGTAGGGGGGTCTTTTTCAAGCTTTTCTACTTATTATTCCTTTGCTTATATAGTACTAATTGGCTTATTTAGGTTAGTCTATATCTAGTCTTAGCTTATTTTTCCTTAAGGTTAAATGCTTCTTTGAGTTTTTTTAGGATTCCTAGTTTTAAAATTTTAGTTTAAAAAAACCTTTTTTAGTGATTCTGTCATTTCTTGCTTAAGTTAGCTTAATATGTCTGCTTATTTTTATGTGCATTTGCTTATTAGGTGTAGTATTTTATCTGTCTTAGCTTATTTGACTTTCTTTTTAGCTTAATTGTTCTTAAAATAAGCCCATAGTAAGCCTTTAAATCCTTAGTTAAAAAGTAAGCTGTCACTTTTTTTCTTTGCTTATATTTAGCTTATTTTGAAGTTTTATAAAGTTGTTTTTTAAAAGTTTTATATTCTAGCTTATTTTATAGTTTTGCAAAAAGAAAAATAAAAAAAATGCTTTTTAAAAAATAGGAGGCATGGGGGTCGAACCCATGACCTCCCCCTTTATAGCACCTCACACACCCACACACAAACCAACTGCCCTACGGTCTTTTTCAATTCTAGTTTACAAAATTTATTTATTAACCACATTTTAGTCATTTTGCTTATCCAGCTTATTTAGCTTATTTCGTAGCTTATTTAATAAGCTGGGTTCACCATTTTATTTTTCATAGATTCAGCGATCTTCAAAGTACTTTTTGTAAATTTTTCAGATTTTTCTCATTTAATTTACTATTTTTAATTATTTTATTTCATTAAAACAGTAATTAATTCATAAAAAATTAAATAAAAGTCAAAAAAAATATAATTCTTTTTTTTTAAATTTTATTTTATCATTTAGGACCTAGGAAAATTAAATTTTATTTCGTAGAGTTAAAATTTTACAATTTGGTTTTTTAAAGAGCGAGATTGATTCCCGTTTACGTTTTTCGTGTTTTTAAGCTCTAAACGCTTTCGTTTTTGGTCTAGTTTTCTTTATTCTTACATTGTAGTCACTTAGGGTTAATTAAAAGTTAAAAAAGCATTTTAGGTTTAAATTTTGATAATTTAGTTTTTTTTAAGACGCGTTTTTAATACCCGTTAACGTTTTTAGCCCGTATCTTTAATTGCCTTTCTTGTTTGCTTTCTTTTAGTTATTTTTTGCACTTTATTAGTAGAAATAGATTCCAAATCAAATCTTTGATTATTCAAGCATAATTCCAAAACCGATTATCGATTTTCAAATTCACGCCTCGTTGGGACATAACGACCCGGGAATCATACTTCCGATTTACTACATTGAGAGATTTTTGATTCTTATCCTTATAGTTATATATTTATAAGTATTATATATTTATTTATATATATATTTTAAAGGGTTGAATCTTAATTTGTTAATTTTTGGCGCCGCTATCGGGGAGGCCGTGAGACGATTATCGAGTTGAAGTTTGTTATGCCTTGAAGACCCTTCCTTGTGAAGTTATTTTCTTTATAAAAATACAAAAATATTTTTCATTTTCTTTTATTAGTATATAAAAGCAAGAAAAATCAAAAAAAATAAAAACATTGTCCTAAATAAAGATAAACAATTCATCATCAATATAATGCTTTCCACTGAAGCATTATCATAATAAGTTCCCGAACAAAAGATTTAAAACTTGCCTTTGTGTCACTTGCGAGGTACGGCTCACCTTTAAATGATTAACAAACTACAAGAGGGGTATAAGGAGGGTTGTTCCGAGGAACTACGACCCGAAAGGAGAAGGGTTTTAATAGCTTCGCGCTTTCCCGCTTCTCCGCTCCTTTATGTGTTTTTCTTTTAAAGAGCTATCGTGAAGCTTGTTGATTAATTGGTTTAAGTTGTCTTATCTCATTTTGTCCTTTAATAAAATGAATTGTTTAAAAAACCTAAAAACCCAAAAATAATCTTCTTTTTCTTCTTATCCATTTAGTTCTTTTCTTAACCCTCTATATTGTTTAATTCTTATGGCGTCATTCGACTATCGTTTAAATCCCCTTTATGCGGCATTAAATAATTAAAGAATGCTCGTCTTGTGGAGCTTTGTACACTTCAGACTATTGTTGTTCTAAAGGGGGTCTTGAAGACAAGATTCTTGTTCCTAAAACACCCGACTCGTCTCAACGACCCCCTCAGGATTGTGTGAAGTGTGGAAACCCGGTTGAAGGTCCAAATTGTCAAGGATGTGCTCTATGGCGAAAGAAATTAAAGGAAGTTTGGTTTACAATTTGTCATGAAAATGGAATTTACCAAGACCTTCTAAACACTTACGAGTCATCCGATGACGATACCAACATTGTTAATGCTCCTCGAGAGCCATTCGTTGTCAAACAGAACCCCGGTGAAAATTCCCGTTAAAGTCTCCACAAATTACCACCAATTGTTGGTTACGAGATGTGGTGATTCGTTAGAACGGATATTTTTTGTAATGATGTACTTGTAAGTCTTGTGGGAAAGGTGCTCATTATGGTTACAATTGTCCACCGCAAATTCCGATTATCTCTAATCCGGAACCATGCTACAATCAAATACCTTTAATGAGATCCTACAAAAATTTGCAAAGTTTTGAACAACAACAATCGTCTTTTGGGTATTGGGCCAACAATGTGGTTGTATTGAATTATGAATGGAAATTTGTTTTCCATTTCTACTGTGGAAATGGAACACCAATCAATTTTTCAACTCCGTACTCTTCTAACGATTCTCCAAGTTTTGCAAACCACCTCCACAACCCCAATACGTGCCATACTCTTGTGAGTTATGTGGGAACGATGCCCATCATGGCTATGATTGTCCACCTCAAGTCCCGTTTGTCTACAATCAGGACCCGTGTTCCAATCAAAACTTTGATTATTTTACACAAACTTCACCGAGTTTTCCACAACAATATCCTTGTTGTGAAGATTGTGGAGGTCCTCACGAGACTTTTCAATGTCAACCGATGAATTATTACGAACCTAATCCATGTTATGATTCTAATTATTTCGGTTTTGACCAAACTCAACCCCCATAATATACCGTCAATCATCTAATCTTCAATGCTAAAATAAGCTTTTAAATTCTCAAATTAAGCTTTGGGGCAAAATGACATCCATATGTGAATTGGTTTGGTCAATATATGCTATATAGAAGGAAGAGATAGGCGAATTGCGTAGGAAGGAACAATTAGCTTAAAGTTCGTTCTTGGAATATTCCTATTGCTACGATGATGACGAGGACGATACCATTGCAGTCACACCTGTTTTATCAACCGAGGAGCCCGTTGACTCTCTCATAATGGAGGATGAGCATCTTGACACTATTCTGGAAACAGAATCGGACGAAGTAAAAAAGTCTAGTGTCGAGAAACCTTGTCCAATATCCAAGTGATGTTATGAGGGTTTCCTGAACAGTGTGTGTGATGTGCCTCTTTGTAACAATCCTACCCCTCTTGAAGCTTTCAAAGAACACTCTGAGATTGTCGTCGATTTCAACGATGATTCTACTTCAAGTGATGACGATTCTCCCTACGGTGAGGATATCGATTTGTCGAACGCTATCACTCCCGATGCTAGATCGTCAGCTTAGGGTGGTGGAGATGTTATCCCGGAATGTATTTAAGGTGTTGATACTTGTATTCTTCTAAATCAAAAGTCGATATTCTTCGTGAAAAATTGTTGAATGTCATCTTCTTATTACTAACATCGGAAGCATTAAAAAGAGATCCAACCATCTTTCGATTTTGTGTAACAAGTTTCTCCACATCTCTTAACCTTTTCTTGGAGGAGACTAACACCTTTGGTAATTCTTTACCTTTATCTGAAACTTTTTGCTTTAATCAGGAAGAGATTAGTAGTGGTAGTACCACTACTCGTTCTGATTTGTCTCTTCTGGATTATGAAGCTTTCTATCTCGATGACGATCATATTAAAGAAAAGAGTAGCGGCAGTACCACTACTCATGCTGATTTTTCTCTTTCTAAATATGATTCGTTCATCTTTGATCTTTCGATCAATCTATCCTCCTGGATAGGAAGGTGACTTTTTTCACGAGGAGTTCGCCGATGAACTCGCTCACATCATATCTCCACCGGAGTATGATTGTTTCTATTTTAAGAGTGAGCCCGATCCGGGTGAGTTGACTAGTATTGTTGACTCCGGGATTTGTGAGAACGTTCTTTCTACGACAAATGTAAATTTACATTCGGAGGATGCCCATCTCCTATCTGGGCATTTGTTGTATAGCTCTTTCTTCTTTTCTCATGTTTCCAGTTAACTCCTCCATATCTTCTCTTTGTGGGAATGAGATACCATTTTGTGACCCCGGCATCACCAGTTATCATTTTTTTATGCCGGGTATATTATCATCGGAGAATAGCGAGTGAAAAACTTTCATGAAATTCAATGTTTATCCAAACCACTTGAATGAAAGTCCGATGGAGATTTTATCTTCCACTTGCTCCCCTATGGACCAATGAATTCGGGGTCGAGTAACGGGTCAAGCTCAGTGACCTTAAACAAGCGCTTCGTGGGTGGCAACCCATGCTTATCCATTCTATCATCTTTCTATTTGCTAATAAGTGTATTGTTGTGAGGAGGCTTGCCTCTTCCATTATCTCGTATTTTGTGTTTTGTGGTTTATTGTCCAGGATTTCCCGGATTGTGATGACTCTCGTGCTCGCGGTTTTGTCCTTCATTCACAAGAGCTTCATATCCTTAGCTTCATTTTGGGAATTCGATATCCAAATCTTATCGACTAACGTTTATCTTTAAGCATACTTAATAAACGGCTTAGGATTTACTTAGAGACCCTTCTTAAAGCATTGAGGACAATGTTTAGTTCTAGCATGGACGGATCTATCGATTTGATTGTGCCTGCAGTCGTTGTTTTCACATAATCCCGTTTTTATCACCAAAATTCCAAAAAAATTAAAAAAATTAAAATTTTTCAAAAATAAAATAAGTGTTTTGTCACAATTTTGACTTTCCTGCTGGGTAGAATAAGAATAAAATTTTAACCCTATCGAGCGTGTTGAGCTATAGCTTGTTCCTTAACTTTTAGACTAAGCGTTCGCAGAAATTCGCGAAGAACAAAAAATGATAGAATTAAGTATGAGTTGGATGCTAAACAAGGATTAGTTGGAAATCTTAAGAGCTCATGTATGTAATTTGTGGCTTTTCCCCCAGAAGCTCCTAACCGGACTAATAATACGTGCTATTTTTGGAAATTAAACTTAAATCAACAATTTTTATGTAGTAATTTTAGTCTTAGTTCAAATTTATACTTAAATTTTCCAAAAAGAAGTCTTCTCTATATATCGTGAAATAAAGTAAAATGAAAAAAAATGAAAAAGAATGAATAATAAATATAAACTGTGGGCTGATAAAAGTTTGCTGCATCTTGCCGGCTCACAACCGATGTTGCAGCCTTCTAAAGAAAGCCCATAGTAAGAATAATAATCCGAGACTGATAAAAGTTTGTTGCATCTTGCCGGCTCACAACCGATGTTGCAGCCTTCTAAAAGGTCGAGGGTTACAATTGCATCATGGTTATGTTTAAATATTAAGTGTGAATTAATAAATGTAAGATCTCTTTTTGTTAAATTTAAATATGCTTTTGAACTTAGACTATTTCATTTTAAGTTTTTCTAAATAAGCTATGTATATACGGGAAACCTAAGAGTTTTTGAAACCAAAGGTCCGTGAGTCCCGATACTAGTCTCTGTGGGGTGTCAAAAGCCTGGTCACTTAGCCGCGAGGTTGGGATGTGCCGAGACGAAAGTCGCTACATGGGATGATCTCGCCTTCAAACTCATTATTCTCGGGTGGAACGTGAAGCATAGAATTTTGCAAAACGTTGATCCATGGTTGAAATTCGAAATGGCACATTCACCTAATATATATAATAATTTTCGGGAGTGAAAAGTTCACAAGTTACATGTATGAGTAGTGTTAGCATCTTAACTTATATTTAACGGTGATTTCGTTTTTAGCTTGGTTTGGAATAAGTGAAAAGTCGGGAACGATGAATTTATCCTTTTTGGGGCATTTTAGGAATGAAATGTTTCTTGTTCTATGATCCCTAAGAGTTATAAAATAATGAAAGTCAAACAAGTTAGTTAGTTGAGAAAAAGAAAAAGAAAAATACAAAAATATTAGTGGTAGTTAGTGTAAATGTAAACAATGGTCAAAACAGGGCTTTTAAAAGCTATTGATTCTTTCATTCCCCTTAACGAACACTTAGCTACTTTTCGAGGTTATTAGTTGAGGGGGATTAAGGGTCTTAGTTTTCTTAAGTGTTTACTTATAGCATTGCGTGAGGACACTGCAATATTTTAGTATGGGGGATTTTGGTATGTGTTTAAATACACATACCTTTGACCATTAAAAACAGACTTAAACGACCAAAAACGTACCAAAAAGACATTGTATTTGTATGTTTTGCATTTATATTGTGCAGGTAACGGATATTCAAAAAAAAGACAAAAACAAAGCCACAATCAACAAAACCAAGCACGAGAATAGAAAGAGCGTGAAGAAAGAACAAAATCAAAGCCCAAGTCAAAAAGACAGAGTCAAAGTCAACAAAAAGTCAAAGTCAACCCCGGGAAGTGGATTTGGAAAGAGCGTCGAAAACCGAACCCGAAAACCTAAACTGCCAAAAGTGAGCCCACCCGTACCCACCTAGTGGGCCCGGGTCAGCCCACTTATATAAACCCTTTTATATAAACCCAAAATCCCTTCCCATTTATAGCCGGCCCAAACAAAAGCCCAAACTAAAAATCCAAATCCATTTAACCATCGTTAAAGCCAAACCCTTTAATCTATCAACTCTGTTAGCCCTCAAGGACCATTCCTAAAATAAATAAATACACCATGAGGGACTGATTTTACCAAGTTCCAAAACCCTTTTATACCACAAAGGAACATCTGTGTAATAATACCATACAAGATGGAGGGCCATTGTTGCCAATTTCTCAAACCCCTACCCTGATAATACCCAAAACAAATAAACCTAACTTTCCCGCCAAGAACTTGGCACTATTCATCATCCCCCCCCCCCCCCAATCACTTTCCACCTCATATCCTGCAACCCCAGACAAAATAGGTCACTCTCCCTTGAACCCCACACCAGCTAAATGCCAATTGCCACCTTGGCACTCTTCAACAACCCTATTCGTTTAGGGAAAATGACAAGGAATGGATGGAAGAGATCAAGAACTTAGGCAACACTCGTAATGAAGGGCCAGGATTAGAGCTTTTGAAGTCTCTCACACATCAAACATATTTGCTCATTCGTCTCTCAAAAGAAGCACAACTCCACTGCTTGTAAGAAAGAGAATGAAGACAGAAAACGAGTAGTAACAGAGAGTAGAATAGTTTTAGTTTTACTTTTTATGTAATTTAAACTCTGTCTTTTTTTTTTACTTTTGAGATCCTTGTACTCAATTTTTAATATCAATGAAATTTATGTTTTTAAAAGTGTTTGTTAAGCTCCTTTAATTTCTTTTACTTGTCATTAAGCTCTAACTTGTTTTAACCATTTAAATATAAGTCCAAAAGCATTGTTACTACTCAATGTTTGCTGTTTCATTCACTAGTCAAATTATCTAAGCTCAAATTTTTAGAAGATAAGCAAGGGTAGGATTTTAGAGCTTATTTAGGTTGAATATCACTGTTTTGAGCAAGGGGTTGAGGTACTCTTCACCTTTCTTACATTTTTGCTTATTTTCACTGTTTGCTTATAACCTGCTTATTCACTGCTCTTTTGTGCTTATCTTTGTTTATTATTGCATAATTTCTGTTGTATCTTTCTTATTTGAACTTTGTTTGCCTTTTTCTATATCTGTTTTAACTTATTTGATCTTATGGTAGTGTAAAAATGCAATTTCAATTTTTAAGGGAGTGTTTGGGGTAAGGGTACAAAACGGGTCAAAAGTGGTATTAAACCACTTTGGGTAATTAGGCCAGTTTTAAAATTCCATTTTAAGATCATTTAGTCAGTTTTTATAAGTTTCAAAAGTTAAAAATAAGTTTTCAGTCACTTTCTACATGTCATTCAAATCTGTGGTTTTGAAAGTTTTTAATACTGCTTATATCTAATTTTGTTCAAAAGTTGCTTTAAGGTCTGTTTTAAGCTTTCATTTAGTGTCAAATGCAGTAAGGATAAAGAAAGTTTAAGTTTTCATTTGTGTCTTGCATTAGGTATACTTCTGTCATTCTTTGTTCAAGCCTTTTAAAGGTCATGATTCAGCAGCAAAATTAAATAAGTTCTCTTTAGTTTTAAGTTATGATTTTTAGAATATAAGCTCATCAGTTGTCATATTTCATCTGTTCAAGCTTATTTTAGAATTTAAAAGTCTTTTACTAGGTTAAATTTAAACCTGCAGTTTGGCAATTTTTCTCTTTTCAAAACCTTTAAAACTCAGTATATGCTGAGTAATTCAGCCTTTTTCATTGAGCTTTTTCCCTGCTCATTTGATATTCAAAATGATTTTTCTTTTCAGATTCTTGTAGTTTATAAGATAAGCTTTTCATTGATATTAGCCTTAAGCTCATAAGGTTCCATCTTGTGGCTTAAATTTAAGCCCAAAAATCCCCCTAAGGGCTGTTTTGTCACCAGTTTTTACCTTATAGCT
>BQNB010060970.1:0-23318 GCA_026074375.1 Tanacetum coccineum
GGTTAGTACTGGTAGTATAATGTTACCACTGCTAGTTACTACTGTTAGTGTAATTTAGTATTGATAGCATAGAGTTACTGCTGTTAATTGAAGTTAAGACTGCTCAGTGTTGAAGACTAAAATATAAGCTAAGTAGTTAGTACTGCTAGTAGTAAATGTTAAGACTGCTAGTACAAGTTACTACTGTGAGTATATATTAGTACTGCTAGTACTAATATTACTACTGCTTATGTTTATTAGTGCTGCTGGTGAAAAGATTACAACTGCTTGAAGACTTTCTACTGTCAAGAGGATAAAGACGGATTAAAGAGATAAAGATTGTTTGGAGAACAAGAATACTTGTGAAGATAAGTATTGAGATATTTATGTACAAGATATACATAATGTATTTATTTAAAAGATTACGTTTATGTTTAGAAAAGATTAAGATATCTTAGGAATGTATTGTAAGCCGACTAGGACTCCTTAGTCTATAAAAGGAGGCTCTAGGGCATTAGTTGGGATATCAGTTTTGCATATAAGTCTTCATAGTTGTCAAAGTCGATTAAGAAAAGCTTCAAGGTTGTAAACCCTAGTACTAAGTGAAGAGTACTCGTATTATTGATCTAATAATATTGGAGCGTTTGGTTTTATCTTTGTTTGTTCAAGATTACTGTTTTATTCATAATTCTTCTAGGTATTAAGGTGTAGATTCCGCATACACTTTAATATACATACAAAGTTTCTACAACAAGTTATTTTGGATTTATCCAAGGTAATTTAACCTTAGACAACCTAAGGAATTGAACTAGGTTTGGGATCAACAGCCCTCGTGCTCATTAGTGTTTTTGTGCCTCCTAAAGTATGTTCCCCTTAAACATGAAGTATCTCACCACCTTCCAATGGTATCCTAACCATCTTCTCATAACACACTATCTCAGCCTTATTCTTAGACAACCAATCCATCCCCACAATCACATCAAAACTTCCATGACCTAACGATATCAAATCTATAGTGAATAAGGAATTTACCAATTCTAGTTTGCAGTTACAGATAATCCTATCAATTTCTTCTTTCTTACCATTAGCTACTTCTATTACATATCCAGGGCTTACAATACTAGGTTTCACATTTAGTAAGGGCACAAATTTAGTGGAAATAAAACTAAAATCAGCTTCAGAATCAAATAGTACAGTAGCAAAGTGATCGTTTAAAGAGAAAGTACCCGTTACAACGTTAAGATCCTAAAAAGCATCGACCGCATTCACACTGAAGGCCCTTCCTCTAGCGTGATTCCTATTGTTCCGGGTATTTCGGTTGCCCTTTAAAGCTAGACGGTTTTCTACTTGACGAGGTGCTCGGTTTAACTTGGGATAAGTATTGCGAAGATGTTTGGAGCTCCCACATTCATAACAAACCCTTTGATTATTTCCCATCCTAACAGTACTAATTGGCGCCACCTGCTTAACCGGCGCCCGACAATCTCTGGCAAAGTGGCCCGGTTTCTGACAGTTGTAACATAACTTACAAGGTCCACCTTCTGGATGATAAGCAGAACACTTAGCACACTTAGAATATAAGCCCACATTTTCATTTCTAGGAGGGGTTGTCGCTACGAATCCTTTTCCCACTTTTGCCTTCTTATTATCTTTCCATGAACCTCCTTGTTTATTTGTTTCTTCCACTTCCTTTCTTTTCTCACTACTCCTTATCAATGTACCACAACGGACTGCCTCATCAGTAAGTATCCCAACCTTAAGAATAGCACTATGTATCGTGGTTGGTTGAGTTGCTCAGAGCATTCTACGAATTTGAGGTGCCAATCCGTTTATATATCTTCCGATGCGCTTCGACTCAGGAGTTACCAAGTGTGGGACTAGTTTGGCCAACTCATAGAACCGATCAGTATACCCCGCATGATTAGCCCCGACCATAGTATAATTTTAAAACTCACTCTCCAACTTCTCCATTTTGTTACTTGGGCAAAACTCTTCCATAAGCAACGCCTTGAACTCAACCCATGTCATTCCTATAGTAGCTTCACGACCCCTTGGCTGAAGCTGGGTGTTCCACCAAGTCAAGGCCTTATTTATGAACGAACTAGCAGCATATTTCACCTTTTGATTCTCCGCACATCCACTATTTTCTATCACTGACTCTATTTTCTCAATTCACCTAGTAAGTGCTACTGCACCACCTTTCCCATCATAGTCTCGGGGATTACAAGCCAAGAATGCCTTATAAGAAAATCCATTGTTTCCACCATTAGCATTCCCACCATTTCCACCATTAGCATTTGCATTGTTCACATTATCAGTTACTTGTGAGATGAATTTAGGAATGATATTTTTTAATTGTTGCACGATGATAGCAGTGATGTCGGGGTTCTCGTCGTTGCTAGGGCCGCTTCGTCGGGTTGGAGCAATTTCTATGTAAGATAAGATTTATATACATTAGACGATATAATAAGGATTTCCAATCCTATAATCTTATCATACTCTACACATTACCATATACATACAGGTATAACCAACATATAACGTGTCAACATTAATCCATGTAATCACACTTACGAGTCCACTTTTATTGAGGCGCATGTATAATTATGTTGGCCACCATAATTATAGATGCCCCCTTTCACAAGTGTACCCCCTCCTATGACGACACTTCTTAAGGTTAACACACCACATAACACATGATTCAAATCATTCAACTCATCACACGCGGAAATAATCCAACAAATACTTAAGTCATAATATTAAAATACTTGAAAATACAAAAGTCGAAAGTAAACATTCCTAAACATGGCTCCAACCATAGAAAAACAAACTAAATTTTTCAAAACATGAAACGAGATGGGTAGTCAGGTAACATATAGGCAGGAATAGCTAAGATGAATCTGGTTTGGGACGAACGCCGCTCTCACAAGTATCTTCCATCTCCTTACACTTGGGTTCACTCCTTGTTGTGGACTCGAGATCTGATTTCGCTTCATTGTCGATTGCTACATAACATGGAGACTCGGAGTTTGACCCTATTTCTGACGCCTCCTTCAATCCCTTCTTTTCCGAATCTTCCTTTTCCTATTCTTCTTCCACTTCTTCATCCTCTTCTTCCTCTTCTTCTTCTTCCTCTTCTTCCTTAGATGATGTGTATCTAGGGAATTCAGAGATTTTGCCATCCTTTGAAATCATTCTCATTTCATTCCTCATGATCCATTTTCCTTCCAATTCTCTCATAATTAACTTTTCCTCAACTCGGCATGGATACAGATCAATGGGTATTCAGCATTTGCGGTTCGTCCGTTTCATTCTAAGTCCTATCGCTGGATCCGTATAGCGCTTACGTTCAGTTAGGATAACGATTCCCCAACGAAATTTCTTATGGGTAGAGGGAGACATGACTAAAATAATAAGAAAATCGTGTATATTATATTATATAATAGTAGACAAAAATTGAATAATTAAAACCTTTGAATGAGCAAGAAAATATAATACTTACGTAATTAAACACTTAAACCTTATAATGCAGCTATATGAAGGACTTCTAGGTTATAGTCTAGGTTCAACCACCTACTTTTCTATAACCAAAGGCTCTGATACCAATTTGTCACACCCCACCAAGGCGGAAACACGAGGCGTAATGTCATGGGTATCATCACAACATAATGGCGTCAACAATAGAGAGAACTAAAATGCAATAAATAAAACAAAAATGGACACAAAGTGTCATGACAATACCAAACACAAGAAAAAGGGGTCTTGTATTGAGGTAAAAGAGTCACTCCAATACAAATACATAAACAAATTATCCTATAACCTAAGACATTCAAAGTATCAATCCAAATAAGGTGCGAAAAGAAAACTAGGAGATAAACTCCGCATGCAAGCCTACAGTCTTACTAGCCAAGCTTCCTAACTTCACGTTCCTCAAGATGCTCACCTGAAAATAATGCTTAAAACGTCAACAATAATGTTGGTGAGAGTCATAGGTTTTAGACACACAATAATACTCGCTTTCACTGTGATTATCAAAACAATGTAGGACAATAATGAACAATCATGAACCTATGCTAGCATGCAACAAAAATCATATCAATACATTTCACACACTTAAATTTACATTCGGGCTTAGAATAGCTAGCACTATAAGCAACCAAGCTCACCCAGAATGTACCACACAATCATATTCACACACTAGGTAGGCGTACCCATCCGATCCCATGGTACCATAACCAACACTGAGTAGGCGTACTCATCCGATCCCAAATCAATACCACAATAACACTGAGTAGGCGTACTCATCCGATCCCAATCAATATCAACATGTATCACATAGTCATATAATAGTCATGTAATGTACAAACACAATTTAAAACACAAAATCACAACAATAAAACATTTCAAAACATTTGCATCATTTCCATCCCAATATAAAAACAGAAAAATATGACTATAAAACTCACCTGATGCACAGCTACTTCACAAATTCCTTGCAATCAACTAAACACAAATAAAACACGTGTTACACGCGATTAGGCTAAATGCCCAAGACAATGTAACAATCAGTTGATGGACTTCTATGTTCATATTATGATTATAAACCCTTTACCACACTTCTCATACATTAATTATACCCTAATACTTCCAAATCCCTTATTCAAGTTTTCCAGTTTTTTGACAGAATTTTATAGTCACTATATGACCACAAATAAAATACTAACTGATCAAATTAGCTTTCTCCCTTTCATTCCCTACCTTCCCAATGGGTTATGAACTACTGTGATTTTTTAGAAAAATTAATATTGAGCCTAACTATTTATAAAAATTCAACATTACAAAGTACTCAAATTCGGATATGATTCGACCATCAAAAAGTTTAGCTTGATCAGGCCTATTTAAACATTTAGGAAAATTCTACAAAAACTCTAGAAAATCATACACATCATGAACTTGCTACATTAGCAATCCCATCAATTAAAAAGACATTTTGATATGGTTTTTGACCTCACAAACACAAACCAGAATCTACCCCAAAAATTCAAATTCGACAACGAATCTTGTAAAATTATTTTGACTGACTTCCACTCACTTTTAATTCATGAAACCATTAGGGTTTGAAAGTAGACTCTCTGTAGTTATTTTTAGGCTCAATAAAATTAATAAAAGCTATTTGTATGACTAAGTTATGACACTTACAAGATGACCTAAAAATCGGCACAGTTTTAATTCCGAATTTAACAACAACTAAACCTAATCAAACGCATCTAAACACCATTAATTACACCCTAATTGATTACTAATGATCATCTTAACATATTTACTGAATTTTAATGAAACTTTAATTCCACCAATTAATGTTACTAATTATAAGAACAAATTAAACAAGAACCTAATTGAAATCGTATCTAAACCTTTCACCCGATTACCCACGAATCAACACGTTCAATCTTGATAAAAAAAATTCTTCTTGCTTGGGGATTCGGCCGAACAAAACTAAAGGGGGAGAAAAAGTATTTTAGGAATTTCCTTGATTTTTGTATTTATAATACCTAGACTCCTAATTATAATCAAATTTGTTTCCTTTTTTTTCTTTTTTTTAACCGGCCGAACAACACCCTTTATTAATTTTCTTTTATGTTTTTTTTAAATATTATTTAATGTATATTTACCCTTATTTTCTTATTTTTATAAAAACCCTTTATAAATTTTGTAAACCTTTTAAGTAAAAACTAGTTTTTAACTTACTATTTATAAATTTTATTTCATAAATTACTTTCCTAAATTAGAAAAACCTACGCTTAATTAACTCAAATATTAGGCTTAATTCAATCTTAAAAATACACTATATCCTCTTAACGCTCATACTATAATTATTTACCAAATAACACAATAACGCATAAAATCATGCTATCATTTCCAATGTCACAAAATGTGAACAAAATGAAATAGCTACCAAAATCACAACTCAATCACTAATAGATGAACATGCATCACGGATTGATATCAAATAGTCATATAAGATCACATAAGCACACAATTATAACACATATAAATACTCTAGTAAACTCTAACGGTTTGACTAACCTGCTCAAGTCACGGTTGTCACAGAGATGATGAAGAAAGATAGAGAGAAGAAAAGATGATATATTAGATTAGAAGGAGTGTTTGGATGGATCCTTACAAGAGTGAAAGAACCAAAACCATCTCCACACTTGGAGAGGGGTATTTATACCAAGGGGAGGTCGGCCTTAAGAGTCTTGTATTACGCCGTTTGGTATTTACATAATGGATCGAGCTCGGGTTAACTTGGGCTTAAGCCCGCAAAACGTACAATATTAGATTACTAAACGAGCCCGATTACCCATTCTAGCCTATTACAATGCTTACTAAATAAAGACCGCGATTCCTTGTTCGACTCAGTATTTTGAGGCTAACAATCTCCCCCGAAACACGATCTTTGAATTCTTGATCCCTTCGATGCAAGGTCTTTGAATTCTTTGTCTTTGAGCTCTTTGAGTCTTGGTATTTATCTTTGTTCTAGGCGTGTTCCTTCATGCTGTGTGATCTTTGATCTTGAGCCTTTGTCATTGTCTTTTGACTTTGTCTTTAGTTCCGAGATCTTTAAATCTTTTCCTTGTTTGTCTTTATCGTCATTGCTATCTTGCGATCTTGTGTCTTGACCAACATGGTCATACTTTGAATCATCTTGAAAGCTTGCTAATAATCTCCCTTGATAATCTTTGTCTTGATAATCTTGATATCTATAAGGAAGATCTAAAATATCAGAGTTTGCGAAAGTCTTTGTCTTTGTTTGAACTTTAGCTTTCATGATTCTTGAATCTTGATTCTTATAGTATATCTTTGTAGTTTGAGCATGAGCATGTGGTAATGAATCAGACTCTGGTGGAATGAGGCTGCAACACTGTCGTTTGTACCTGAATTTAAATGTTAGTGATAAACAACAGATATGGACAAATATGGCTTTGTCATTTGTCAGAATATGGTTGCGATAACCTCCAGTTCTGTGAGGACCGACCTGTCATCAGGTAGATTCAATTTAGAAGAATCTCCTTGACAGGGTTTCCAGCTTAAAGCTTAAGATCCTCTAACACAGATGTATTAGATTCACCATGCTTTCTTGTTCTCAATACTAGAACTTCTCAAAGTAGACAACACGGCATGAGTAAATCAGATAGCTACTATCTTTCTGATTGAGTCGTCAATTAATTTACTAGACTAAAATTTATATCCAGTTGACACAAGCTTGATTTATATAGAATCTCACAAGTCACCTACTGCAGTGTTGTTTGATGATGACACTGGAAGGATTTCCATTCATCATTGTGAGTACTAAAGAGTATCACTCTGAATGTTCTAGCATAATCACAAGGATAATGCGTACGAATCTTGTTAACAACTTGTGAACTTAATGGTGTTCAACAAGTGTTTGTCATGGAATGTGTCCTATTGAGATTTATTTATTGATCTCTTGGCTCTAGACTCGATTTGTGCGTTTTGGTTTTAGTAATCGAAGGCCAGAGCAGACTATCACCTATTCAATATCAACTAACTCGGAGTGAGAAAGTCAATAGAAGTCGTGTGTATCTCCATGAAAAATGAGACAATAATCTTTTGAGAGAAACTTGAATGGCTGGGAAGGATTGTGCAGTGCATCACTGGGTCCATGATGTCTTGCCTTTTATACCAGAATTCATATTTATGAAAACCGATAGCATATGTATTGACCCGGTTTCTGCCTAAGTTGTGTGGAGGGCTTCTTTCTTTTCACCATTTATTCATACATTTCTTTTTCATTCTTCAACCCCTTTAATGCTTACCAAGACGTCATTACTAACACCTTGTTGTGATTGTTCTAGTGTTAACTCATGTCTTAGTCGGCATTATTCCCGTTTCTCATTCTTCTCCAAATCATACCTAAGGACTGTTATTTCTAACTATGGATTGTCCTTGGGTAGATCCCTCCGGTTTTGGTTGTATCATAGGACTAATACCTAACCTAACTACCTTATGACTTCAAAATCGTTGTGAAATTAATATGGTGTTGGGTATTTGATCGTAACCATAAAATCATTGAAAATCAATCAAAGTGTTTGATAGAATTATCAAAATTGTTTGACACTTTGAGAGTTTCATTTTATGAAGGACTCCCCCTACACACGTGCATTGATAATCGAAAGTGTTTCGCACATGTGGGTAAGAGTACAAGCACTTTAAGTCTTTTAGATCACTTATTATTTTCTAGATCACATTTTAATCACATTTCTCTCTTTATTTTAAATACTAAGTCACTTAGTTTTTGAAATACCAAGTGACTAAAATTTGTTTTGAAAATTTGATATGGTCGTCGTTAGAATTCAACAAGAAGTTTTACAACTACCTAGGCAGAGTACCTAACCGTTGTAGTGTAGTAAGGCAAGACTCGGGAGTTGTTATCGTTCTTTAGGGGAATAGCAATGTGAAGGCCGGATAGAATGTTCACTAAGGTTTACGGGGTTGAAGGAAGATTATTTTTGTATTTTTATATTTTATGAAAGCAAGTAAATCTCGGGTTTGAAGGTTGGTTTGTTTTAAACTAATAGACTACTAATCCTAATTCTAATAAACAATTATACAATGAAGCGTATTTACCTATGATGCACTACTTCTTGCCAGCTATCCAATTCTACCTATTCCTTTGTCACACTTGTGATGCAATGTGTAAGTATTTCCTAATTCATGAATAAATTGCACGAACCCGTCGTCTATGTAATATTCCGTTAAGGTAACGCACAAGTAAGGTAGTATGAAGACTATTACAAGGCCCCTAAGAGTATATTACATGCATTAAAACACTTAAGAAGGATCAACCATATCAGGGGTAAGGTAGTATGAAGACTGTTACCGATGGTATCCTTTCTACACACTCGCGTTTTCCTAGACGTCTATGCCAATGTAATATTTTATGGCTAGTTTCTAGAGCCTAACGTGCACATCCATCAACAAGAAACAATAGGAGATAAGAATTATAAACTAAAATCAATTAAACTTATTGAATTTTTCATGCCTTCGTGATGAATATAGAAGATCCATAACATCAATAGGAAAACAATAAGATCTATTTAATTATTGACAAGTTTCATGCAATCCCAGATAAACACTAGATGAATTAGCCAAGCATATTGAATAAGAATTAAAGACATAATAAAGATATAATCAAGATCCAAACCATTACAAGATGTTTATGAATAGAATAAGACCTCTTAAGTTGCTGGAAAAACACCTACCCAAACCCTAGAATCGGACTTAGGGTTGGGGGCTTAATAAAAACGAAGTTATGAGGCTATATTTATAGGAAAACCCTAGGTCGGTTCGTCCCGACGGTGTCGCAAAAATCCTGACCCCTTCGCAAAAAATCTTGACCCCGTCGCGGACATCCTGACCCTTTCGCGAAAAATCACGACCCCTTCTGGATGCACTGTTTGCATAATTTCTTCTTCAATTTTCGTGTAGAGTTGCAATCTTGTCCATTTCTTCTCCAAATGAGCCCAATTCACGTGTATTTCCTCTAAAAGTCATCCAAGTGCTAAAAACACAAAAATAAACGATTAAGCACATAATTTGGGCATATTTGCATGATTTAGGGGGTTAAATGACCCCGAAAAGTGTATAAAATGACACCTCATCAAATACCCCTACACTTGGGATTTGCTTGTCCTCAAGCAAATGGGCTTTTCTACCTAGACAATAGAAATATTAGGGGCATATAACCTACTCTTTAAAAGCAGTTTACGACACAACCTCCTAGACCTCGTAATTAAAAGCACAGAAAGTATACACTATCACCTAACATAAGTGTTTGGGATTCTTTCATTCTCTCGGATGTATAATAAATTATAACAATATGGGGAAACGGGAAATAACACTCATTACCTGTCATAGCATATAAATTACCATAGGCTTGGTAAGGATCAAACCTCCACCGCTAGGCGCAAGTACTAGTCGTTACTAAAAATAGTCTTTTAAAGGGTTGTGATGTGTAGGTGTAAGATAACATTAATGGAAACGAAAACGGATGGGATATATTTGGGGTGCCTTTTTGGTGAATTTGGGGGCGAAAGGGTTAGTTAATTATTTACAGGAATACACACTGATTGGGTTGCTATGCCAAAGACTCAGACAAAGATATACAAACTCTACACAACTCTACATCAATCTCTTTTTTTCTTTTCTATTTTTCTCTTTTTTTGAATAATACATCATAACTTGGGGTTTATAACACACCCCTACACTTGAGTTTTAGAACTCATAATTACAATATAATTAATGACCCGAATTGAGTTGGATCAACAAAACATGGAGATCATTTGACAAACATATGTGGGTATTAGTTTAACTTTTCTTTCCCATTCTTCCGCGAAATAAATGCTACCTTGAATCCCAATCGTCCCAAAACTGTATTTACAAGGATAAGGACTTAGCAACTGTGTACTCAATAATTAACTTGGGTTAAAACAATAATGTACTAAATGCAAGTACATACAAGGTAGGCTAAGGTGATTTGGGTGTAACAATTGGTTTAAGGGTGACAATGCTCTTCATTAATAGTCTGGATTAACTAAAAAATTACGAGAACTGTGAAAAGGATAGGCTCAAAAGGGTGTACTAGGGGTATCCTGCACTAAAAATGAGTACATGCCAAGGGTGTGGGATAGTTATATGATCGAGGTGATCATAATAACAATTACAGGTTTTAAAACATGGGTTAATCCTAGTGTAATATACTACCGGTACACTCATATAATTTAATACCATTACTAATGTTCCAAAAAGGTGACAAAGACCATACGTACACATCCGTAACGACGGAATAGACACATATGACAGCATTCGAACCTTAACTTGAACAAGCTAAAGGTCTAAATTATCTTGGGTATAAAAAATGGATACCCGAATTCCTAAAGATCTAAAGGTGAACCTCACATTTGTGGGGTGGAATTCTGAGGGTTTTTGTGCTAGACATATAAATTCCTATCCATGAGACGCAATTAGTACTCAGTTTTCTTCAGTATGTGTCATAAAAAATGTTAGCCTTATTTTTATATAAGTCAGACAAGAATGTTATCGGTCGTCTTAGTCGTAATTAGTCTTGTTAAGTAATAGGCTAGTCGGGACTAATGGGCTTGGACTTTAAGATAATATTGTCCGTGTTTCGGGCTCAAAGCCCAAGACAAACCAAGCCCGACCCAAGATAGAAGCCCATACGCCTAGATGAAGGCTTAGGGTATAAATAGGCCCCTCTCCACACATGGAGAGGGTGTTGGTTACCATTTGTTCTATGTGTAATCTTCCACCTCCTTTCTCTCTCTAATCTAATCTTCTAACTTTCCTTTCTATTTTTCTCTTTACTTATTCGGTTTACTTATGCTTATTGGTAGTGCTTATTAGTTGTGTTATGGATTAAATATTTGAGACAACGAGTGGTATCAATCAACAAGGGGTTTTAAGGTGGTTAATGTGTGGTTTTATTGCTTATTTTCGTCCTTATTTTTTCCTTCTTAAGCTACGGCTTATTTGAATTTTATGTGTTGAATGATAAGCATGTTTATACTAAGCTTTAACAGCTTATTCATGGTCTAAAACAACTTATTTACATTCATAGAAAGCTTATTTCTTGGTTTTGATCTTTTTCGTATGGTTTCTTTGAGAAACGCATGAAAAAATCATCAAAACAAGCTTTTTATTGTTTTGAATCATCAACTTGTACTTTCATTACTATAGGGCTTATTAGAAGCTTATTCAAGCATTAAAACTACTTATTCTCAACAAAAAATCTAGGTTTAAATTTGAGTCTTGCGGTTTATGTAAACCTTATGAAGCTTGCGGTTTGTGTACCTAAGAAGCTTACGGTTTGTGAAAACTGAGTCTTATGGTTTGTGCATTTTATGTACCTAAGAAGTTGCATTTCAGAAAAACACTTGCTTTATTCGAAATTTAGAAGGTGTTGATCTACTTTCAGGATCCAGAGACATAAACTTGTACACAATTTCTCTTGATGACATGCTAAAGACTTATCCGATCTGTCTTCTATCAAAAGCATCAAAGACTAAGAGTTGGTTATGGCACCGTCGGTTATCGCATCTCAACTTTGGTACTCTTAACAAGCTAGACGGTCTCGCACGAGGCATTCCAAAACTTAAATTTCAGAAAGATCATCTGTGTTCAGCATGTGCATTAGGAAAAAGTAAGAAATCCTCTCATCAACCTAAGGCTGAAGACATTAATCAAGAGAAACTCTATATTCTGCATATGGATCTTTGTGGCCCGATGCGTGTGGAGATCATTAACGGGAAAAAGTATATCTTGGTGATTGTTGACGATTACTCTCGATTTACTTGGGTCACGTTTTTGAGATCAAAGGATAAAGCTTCTGACGCTATCATCAAATGCATCAAAAATATTCTAGTTTGTTTGAATGCCACGGTCCGTAATGTTAGAACAGATATTGGAACTGAATTTGTCAATCAGACTCTTCATGATTTTTATGAAAATGTTGGCATTTCGCATCAAACTTCTGTTGCTCGCACTCCTCAACAGAACGGCATTGTCGAAAGACAAAACCGAACTCTTTTGGAAGATGCTCGCACAATGTTGATATTTTCAAAAGCTCTTGTGTTTCTATGGGCCGAAGCAATCAACACAGCTTGTTATACCCAAAACCGTTCTTTAATTCGTCTCAACCCATTTTATGGGCCAGATCAGCCAAATTAAGTAAAAGCCCAACAAAAGCCCAAATTAATCCAAATAGCAAATCTGATTTATGGGGTTGGGTGACGTCACGCTGACGTCAACCCATGTGCTTCGAAATTAAATGGGCATAGTCACGTGACAACGCATTACCATATGAAGGAAGAATGACAATTGCACACGTGGCAGAGCATTTGTATTATTTCTCAACTCTCAATTCATTTTCAAAGAAATTGATCAAACGGAGGGAGTATGCTATGTACAATTAAAGCAACCAAAGTGACACGTGGCGCGTTATGACCGGTTGGATTCTCTCTTAATCCGTGTGCTCATGATTGGGAGTCAATGATTGGCTCATCAACATCCAAATGATTGGGATGAAAACTACATCTTTACCCCCTGGCTCCTGTATATACACAACCCGCTCCCCCTCACTGGATACCACATTTCATTTTATATATTTAGTTTACAACTTTAGTTTTCAAGCTTATTATTCCGCTTTTAGCTTAAAAGCTTAGCTTATTAGTTTGTTATAAGTTTAGAACTTATTGTACAAGCTTATTAAACAGCTTATAGGATATCATGTAATATGATTATAAGTTTTTTAATAAAAGTTTGTGTGGTTTAATATTCTCATATACTTTTCCTATAGCTTATAATATAAGTTATTCTCTCTTAGCTTATTTCTCGAGCTTATTCTGTTCAAACTGATTTGAAATCTTAAAGATTTGAATCTATAAGCTTTGACTAGCTTATTTGATTATTTCTAATAGGATTTAAGCACAAACAAAATGTTTTGAGTTCAATATGCTAAGATAGCTCGGGTTTAGCTTTATTATGCCTCTTTAGTCAATTAGTTTTTTTCAAAAACATTCTTTAAATTAGATTTTTAGAATTACTAAATAGCTTATTCGATTTCTTTTGAGTTATGTTGTTTAAGAGGGAAAAATAAATCGTTTGCTTGTAATTGCTTATTTTAGTTTCGATATGAATCGTTCAAGTAATTTAGCTTGTTTAAATTTCTAGTTGTTGAATTTCAATGCTTATTGGATGCTAACATAGTTTTCCATGTTAGCTGAATTGCTCGTTGTGTTTTTGATCTCATTTAGATTCGCTTATTTAGTGTCTTATTTGTTCTAATAATCATATGTTGGTGACTTATCATGTGTTGAGGTTTATTCTGAATATCTAAGCTTAATGCATGATTGCTTATTTACTGGAGCTTATTTCAACTAAATTCATTAGGCGTCAACAGAATAGACATATGGGATGAAATTTGTGTTCAAGTTTAAATTGATCTTGGGCCTGCGTTTGAATTAGGGTGCGATTCGTTTGTAGAAAATTAAATTGGGCCACGATTTAGACTTATTTTAGTTGGTTGCATTAGGAACTTGGGCTTCAACCTTGGACCTGCGTTTCGTTAAAAACAGATGTAATGAAATTCGCAATTTGTGATTTAAATGTGTTTACTGTTAACAGTTTTATATATATAATTTTATGTTGTTTTTTGTACCGGTCTACTCATGAGGCGTGGAGCTTACGGGTTTAATGTGCTAGATAGAATTTGATTATTTTTTTAGCTTATTAAATGAGTGGTTTCATTATTGCTGCGGCTCTTCAATTCGGTTTCTTTTTCTATCTTTTTTTCAATTTATTAGTGTAGCTTAGTTTAAATGTTTAGTTTTGCTTATTTGATCATTATGCGTAGCGAGTAGCTTATTTTTATGCTTGTTAAGTAAATTGTGTTTAGTGAATTAGGTGTGAAATTTAATAAGTGATTAGTGAGTAATAATTTGCAAAAGTTATTTAATTTAGTGTTTTATTTTGTCGAACGGGCAAAAGCCGTAAGATTAAGTAGGCGTTAAATTAGTAATTAATTTCTTGATAAAAAATCGTTTTCAATATTAAGCCAACGTTTTGAGGATTTGATTTATTAGACGGAGATTAGTTCATCATTAAGATCTAAAACTTCACACTTAAGAATCTATTCACTTTTACTTGACAATCATATTTTTCTTCATATATTTTTTATCTTATTAGCTTGCTTATTAATTAGTTGAATCTAGTTTATCGCTATCTTTAGTTTTAAAATCAAAATAAAAAATATTCGATATTCGAGCATCAAACAAAACGCTTTCGTGGATTTCTATTCATCTCTCGCTGGGATACGACATCCGAAGGATAGACTATTACTTTTCCTAAAGTAATTTTCTTATCTAACGAGAAATACTATATATTACTATGACACGCGTTTGAACGAATATCAAAATGGCGCCGTTGCCGGGGAGAGGTGTACGATCTACACGCGGTGTTAGAAGTTAGTGCCTTGAAGATCCTCTCTTTTGAAAGTTTATTTTCGTACTTATAAAAATATAAAAACCAAAAATATTTTCTTTTTCTATTTTATTTTATTTTCTTTTATATAAAAATTTTAAAATACCAAAAATATTTTCATTTTATTTTCTAAATAAAAAACCTAAAAATATTTTCCATCAAAAAAAATATATTATGTATATATATAAATAAATAAATAAAAAATCTCCGTTATCCTCTCAAGTGTTTAATTCTTATCTCTTTATCTTTCATTCCCATGATCCTCGGACCATGGAGGATTTTTATCGACCGTCACTCATCGATAGAGGAGGTCCTATGGCTTCGACAACCGTTCTGGGAACCGATTTTGTATTATAAAATCATATGGTTCAGCTGCTTCGACAGAATTGCCAATTCTATGGATTTCGAGATGAAGATGCAAATGAGCACTTAAACAAGTACTTATCTATCACTCAATTCATGAAGCAAAATGGAGTTTCTCAAGACAACATCAGTCTGAATCTTTTCCCATCCTCTATAACCCACGAAGCTGAACTGAGCTTTTATACTCTTAAAAACTCATTATTTTTCTTACTTGGGAAGAGATGGTTTCATGTTTCTTTCAAAATACTTTCCATATTCGAGAAAGTTGCAACTTAGAAAAGAAATTCTTAATTTCCGGCAATTGCCTACCGAATCAGTATATGAAGCTTGGGAAAGATTTAAAACTTGTTTGCGAAAATGTCCCGACCATAGAATTTTGCTTCTTAATCAAATCCTAACTTTTTACAATGGAATTACGATGATTGACCAAGAAAGATTTATGATGGTTGCCGGCGGTAATTTCATGCGGAAGACTCCTCAAGAGGCATATGATTTGATCGAGAATATGACACAACATCATTTTCAGGGGGACGCTGAAGTGTATTATGACACTACCACTGGTGTGAGTGCTCATTATTCTAAGACTACTTCTGTGTTGAGTGCACAAACTGATGTCCTTGGAAAGCAAACTGCATACACTATTCAAAGTGTTCAACATCAACCAGGACCAAGTCATCCTAACACCGTTTACTATTCAAACGACTCTGATGAGAGTGATGAGGATGAACCTTCTGAAGTGTTAGATATTCATAAACCAATTCATTCTTTAAGTGGCAATCCCACTCCCTCTTCTGTAGTCGAGTCTCTCTCCCTACTTCCTACTCCCTTCGGGGATAATGACTATCTCTTGGAGGAGACCGACACCCTTCTTTCTCATATTGATGATTCTTTTCCCGAATATGAAACATTTTGCTTTGATATGGAAGAGAAGAGTAGTGGCAGTGCCACTACTCATTCTGATTATTCTCTTTTGGATTACGAGTCATTCTGTTTTGATGTCGATCATATTGAAGAGAAGAGTAGTGGCAGTACCACTACTCATTTTAATCTTTCTCTTCGTGAATATGATTCGTTTATCTTTGATCTTTCGATTGATCCATTTCCTCCTGCCGATAGGAGTGATTCTCATCATGCGGGGTTCGTCGATGAACTCGCTCACATCATATCTCCACTGGAGTATGATCGTTTTTACTTTGATATTGAGCCCGACCTAGGAGAATTGACTATACTTTTTGAAGAAAATCTATCTAAAGATTCAACCAAGGAACTTACGAGTCCCGAGCTTAATGATTTTCCTCTCCTCCTATCCGACTGTGACTCTACTTTTTCTGAAGAATTTTCTGAGATCGATCTTTTAGTCTTATTTCCTTCTAGAAATAAAGATAAATTTTTTGATCCTGGAATATTCATTATCAAAAGAGTCCAATCTAAGAGATTTCATATATTTCCACTAGACGATTTTTCTACTATCTCAGTCGTCAGTAATTCTCTTTTTCTGACTGATCCTTCTGAGATCGACACTTTTCTTTCATTTCCCTCCAGAAATGAAGATAAAGTTTTCGATCCCGGCATCTTCTTATCAATGGAATTTTCTCTTTCATGAGAAAATCTCCACATCTTCTGATTAATAATCTCTTAATCAATAAATGTCATATTTTAAGTGAAATTCATTGATGACCGAATCCTTCCGGCAAGTTTTTTCACCCCAAGGACAAAGAAATTCGGGGGGAGTCAAAGACTAGATGACTTGCTCAAAAACAAGCGCTTCTCGAGAGGCAACCGTGTCTTTTCTTCTTTCTATTTTCTTAATAAAATAATAATTGTTTTATTTATAGCCAAGTTCGGGGCGTGCTTCTTTCTATGGTTTGGGGTGCTCATTTTTGCAGGATTCCTTAAGATCATGAAGACCCATGCTTGTTTTCAATCCTCCAATCAGCCGGTCTTCAATCTTTTACTTATTTTGGAATCCTCAATCCTGATCATGTATATATATTGTGTTTCCCCTTTCACACTTGGAATTTTTTGCATTTGCCTTTTTTCTTCCTAAGTGTAGGGGTAAAACCCGATACTTGTGAACATTGAAGCCAGGTTCCATCTAAGTGTGGGGGGGGGGGATTTCTATCGAAATGTGATCATACATGTGCCTATATGTGTTCCCACGCATCCTCGTTTTGACCAAAATTTTAAAATTTTCACTGCTTTATTAGTAAAAAAATGATGAAAATATAAAAATATAGGAATAAGTAGGCCCGTAGAACTAAGGAAATTTTTGACTTGATCGAGTTTTGAACTCTAGCTTTCCCCTTAGCTTTCGAGACTAAGCATTTGCTTAATTTTAAAATTTTGCAAAGAACGAAAAATGATAGATAGTTAAATTAGTAAGTTAGATGTAAGCGTGGAGTAGGTGGATCTCTTTAGAGTTACATAGAGAGTTAATTGTGGCTTTTTGCTCCCATCAGCTTAATAAAGTTAATATAATTGCTAAAAATAAAGTTACTTTGGTTTTTGCGATTCTTAGTTTAAATCACTTCGTAGAGATTCCTTCTGGTGAAAGTAAGGTACACATCGAGGTTTTGTCAGTGTTGTGAGGAAATAGGCTACCGATTCCTGACGGCTCGCTACCGTTGTCTAGGTAGTTAAAAGACCACAAGACTTGAAATTTGGCTATAATAATAATTATGTAATAAACCGAAGCCGAAATAAGACCACTACCTCTTGCCGGCTCACAACCGATGTGGTAGTCGTTTAAAGGGTGGAGGTAATAATAATAATAAAAACTGTGGGCTGATAAAAGTTTACTGCCTCTTGCCGGCTCACAACCGATGTGGCAGTCTTCAAAAGAAGGCCCATAGTAAGAATAATAATCCGAGACTGATAAAAGTTTGCTGCATCTTGCCGGCTCACAACCGATGTTGCAGCCTTCAAAAAGGTCGAGGATCACCGAGGTCGAAATAAGACTCCTGGACCATGGTCGGCTCGCATACCGATGTGGCAGTTGTTTAAAGGATCGAGGTTTAATAATGTTGCAATAATAATAATAATAATAAAGCCAAATTTCGACTCCGGGGTTATCTAAATAAAGCCTCCGTCTCTGGACTCGTAGTTGAGTTGTTTCGGATGAAATAAAAAGGATAACCCCTAAATCATGCGAAATTAGAACCTTAATGTGGACCTTATTCTTACCATATCGTCTCTTTAGGAAAGGATTTCAAACTAATTATGGTCTAAACCGGGTTTACTTTATAAAAATAAGGCCATAATTTATTTGTCACTAATAATAATAATAAAATCCTTAGAGGATTTAGGAATAAGGGAGCAAAAAGTAGCTGCGTTTACACAATTAGCATTTATGAGTAGTGTTAGCATCTAATCTTATATTTGGCTGTGATTTCGTTTTAAGCTTAGTTTGGGGATTGTGAAAAGTTAAAGATGATGAACTCCCGTTCTTTATGCCTCTTAAATGAATTTAATAAAAAATTTATCTTAGTTTTTATCTTTTATTGAATAAGTGGTTAAAACGGGGGTGCTTGCGAATTAAATGATTTTTGAACCTTCTTAATGGACATTTTCTGTTCTTGTTTGATTGTGAGGGGTCATAAGTTAAAGGGGGATAAAATTATTTATTTCCGGGTTTGTTTTATAAACATTGCGTGTGGGACCAGCAATGGCTTAGTGTGGGGGAATTTGATGTGTGCTAAAACACACATCTTTATAACCCTGTAAAACACTATAAAATGGACTAAAAATGCTAAAATATGCTTAATTATATTGCAAATATGTTTGTTTGGTATTTTTATGTCTTGCATGTAAAACGGATTGAAAACAATGCAAAAACGGGTATTTACGAATTCGTTTCGATCAAGAGTGCTTAATATTCAAGATCAAGACAAAGTCGTGAAAAGTTGTCGAGTATGCCATTGGAAAGAGCGCGAGAAAACGAGTCCAGCGGCACCCTCGGATTTTATTGAGCCAACCCGTAACCCATTTTATGGGTCGGACCAGCCAAATTACGTAAAAGCCAAACAAAAGCCCAAATTAATCCAAGTAGCAAATTTGATTTATGGGGTTGAGTGACGTCACGTGACGTTCAGCCATGTGTTCATAATTAAAATGGGCATTGTCAGTGATCAAAGCATACCATATGTGGACGAATGACAATTTTACAGTGGCGAGCATTTTGTATTATTTCCTCAACTCTCAATTCATTTAACGAAAATTGATCAAACAGGAGGAGTTTTGCTGCGTACAATTGAAGCAACCAAAGTGACACGTGGCGCGTTATGATCGGTTGGATCCTCTCTTAAATCAGTGTGCTCTTGATGGGAGCAAGATGGTTTTTCATCAACATCATAATGATTGGGACACAAAATTACTCCTTTACCCCCGGCTCTATTTTATACACTAACCCGCTCCCCCTCACTGGATACCACTTTTCATTTTATATATTTAGTTTACAACTTTAGTTTTCCAGCTTATTATTCTGCTTTTAGCTTAAAAGCTTAGCTTATTAGTTTGTTATAGGTTTAGAACTTATTGTACAAGCTTATTAAACACCTTATAGGATATCATGTAATAGGATTATAAGTTTTTTAATAAAAGTTTGTGTGGTTTAATATTGTCATCTACTTTTCCTATAGCTTATAACATAAGTTATTTTCTCTTAGCTTATTTCTTAAGCTTATTCTGTTCAAACTGAATTGAAATCTTAAAGAATTGAATCTAAAAGCTTTGACTAGCTTATTCGATTATTTCTAATAGGATTTTAAACACGTTTGAGTTCAATAAGCTAAGATAAGCTCGGGTTTATCTTATTATTGCCTTTTAGTCAATCTAGTTTTTTTTCAAAACATCTTTAAATCAGATTTTTAGAATTTCTAAATAGCTTATTCGATTTCATATGAGCTTATGTTGTTTAAGAGAAATATTCGTTTGCTAATTTGCGTATTTTAGTTTTGATATGAATCGTTCAACTAATTTAGCTTGTTTAAATTTCTAGTTGTTGAATTTCGTTGCTTATTGATGCTAAAATAGTTTCATGTTAGCTTATTGCTCGTTAGTGTTTTAGATCTCATTTAGATTCGCTTATTTAGTGCTTATTTGGTTCTAATAATCATATGTTGGTGACTTATCATGTGTTGAGGTTTATTCTGAATATCTAAGCTTAATGCATGATTGCTTATTTACTGGAGCTTATTTCAACTTAATTCATTAGGCGTCAACAGAATAGATTTGGGTTGAAAATTTTTGTCAAGGTTTAAATGATCTTGGCCTGCATTGAATTAGGTGCGATTGGTTTTGTAGAAAATTAAATTGGGCCACGTATTTAGGATTATTTTAGATGGCTGCATAAAAACTTGGCATTCACACCTTGGGACCTGAGTTTTGAGTTAAAAACAGATGTATGAAATTCGTAATTTGTGATATAAATGTGTTTACTGTTAACAGTTTTATATATATATTTTTTGTGTTGTTTTTGGTACCGGTCTACTCATGAGGCGTGGAGCTTAGGGGTTTAATAAGCTAAATAGAATTTGATTATTTTATTTAGCTTATTAAATCAGGTGGTTATCGTTTATTTGCGGCTCTTCAATTCGGTTTCTTTTTCTATCTTTTTTTCAATTTATTAGTGTAGCTTAGTTTAAATGTTTAGCTTTGTTTATCTGATTATTATGCGTAGCGAGTAGTTTATTTTTATGCTTGTTAAGTAAATTGTGTTTAGTGAATTAGGTGTGGAATTTAATAAGTGATTAGTGATTAATATGTTACCAAAAAAATATTATTTATTTAGTGTTTTGTTAGTTTCGAACGGGCAAAAGCCGTAAGATTAAGTAGGCGTTAAATTAGTAATTAATTTCTTGATAAAAAATCGT
Source organism: Tanacetum coccineum (assembly GCA_026074375.1). NCBI lineage: Eukaryota > Viridiplantae > Streptophyta > Magnoliopsida > Asterales > Asteraceae > Tanacetum > Tanacetum coccineum. Next base: position 21,294 of record BQNB010060970.1, read on the forward strand.
TTTCAATATTAAGCCAACGTTTTGAGGATTCGATTTATTAGACGGAGATTAGTTCATCATTAAGATCTAAAGCTTCACACTTAAGAATCTATTCACTTTTACTTGACAAGCATATTTTTCTTCATATATTTTTCATCTTATTAGCTTGCTTATTAATTAGTTTAATCTAGTTTATCGCTATCTTTAGTTTTAAAATCAAAATAAAAAATATTCGATATTCGAGCATCAAACAAAACGCTTTCGTGGATTTTTATTCATCTCTCGTTAGGATACGACATCCGGAGGATAGACTATTACTTTTCCTAAAGTAATTTTCTTATCTAACGGGAAATACTATATATTACTACGACACGCGTTTGAACGAATATGAAAGCTCCCGACGCTATCATCAAATGCATCAAAAATATTCAAGTTCGTTTGAATGCCACGGTCCGTAATGTTAGAACAGATATTGGAACTGAATTTGTCAATCAGACTCTTCATGATTTTTATGAAAATGTTGGCGTTTCGCATCAAACTTCTGTTGCTCGCACTCCTCAACAGAACGGCATTGTCGAAAGACGAAACCAAACTCTTTTGGAAGCTTCTCGCACAATGTTGATATTTTCAAAAGCTCTTGTGTTTCTATGGGCCGAAGCAATCAACACAGCTTGTTATACCCAAAACCGTTCTTTAATTCGTCTTTGATACAACAAAACTCCATTTGAGCTGAGGCACGACAAGAAGCCAGATTTATCATTTCTTCATGTCTTTGGTTCACTCTGTTATCAGACCAATGACAGTGAAGATTTGGGTAAACTAAATGCAAAAGTCGATATTGGTATTTTTATTGGTTACGCGCCCAGAAAGAAAGCTTTTAGAATCTATAACAGGAGAACCTGAAAAATTATAGAAACTATTCATGTGACGTTCGATGAGCTGACAGCAATGGCTTCTGAACAATTCAGTTCAGGACCTGAGCTTTAATCTATGACTCATGCAACATCCAGTTTAGGACTCGTTCCAAACCCTATTCCTCAACAACCTTGTAATCCACCAAAAAGAGATGATTGGGATCGTTTGTTCTAACCAATGTTCGACGAATACTTCAATGCTTCAACTATTGTTGTCTCTCCAGTTCTCGTGGTTGCTGCACCAAGAGCTGTTGATATAGCCGATTCACCTGTGTCTACGTCAATTGACCAAGATGCACCATCAACAAGTATCCCATCAACACAAGAAAAAGAGCATTCTCTAATTATTTTTCAAAGTGTTGAAGAATCACCAAAACACCACATTTTCATGACGATCGACTTCATAAATCTCTTCATGAAGACTCCACTTCTCAAGGACCTTCATCTAATGTGAGACCATCCCACACTCCATTTGAACTTATTGGTAGATGGACTAACGATCATCCAATAACAAATGTGATCGAAGATCCTTCTCGCCTTGTCTCCATAAGAAAGCAACTCGAAACTGATGTCATGTGGTGTTACTTTGATGCCTTCCTAACTTCTGTAGAACCAAAGAACTTCAAACATGCAATGACTACAAGTTTCGGAATTTGAAAGAAGAACTTCATCATGGATCGATCCAATGCAAGAAGAAATTCATGAATTTGAAAGACTACAAGTTTGGGAATTGGTGCTGTGTCCAGATAAAGTCATGTTTATCAAACTGAAGTGGATTTACAAGGTTAAGACAGACGAATTTGGCAGGGTACTCAAGAATAAGGCTAGATTATTTGCTCAATGATTTAAGCAAGACGAGGGAATCAACTTTGAGGAATCATTTGCACCGGTTGCAAGAATAGAGGCCATCAGTATCTTCATAGCAAATGTCTCCAACAAGAATATGACGATCTTCCAAATGGATGTCAAAATGGCTTTCTTAAATGACGAGCTCAAGGAAGAGGTCTACGTTTCTTAACCAGAAGGATTTGTTAATTAGGACAACCTATCATATGTGTACAAGCTCAAAAAGGCCCTTTACGGTCTCAAACAAGCACCACGTGCATGGTACGACATGTTGTCAAGTTTCCTC
>BQNB010060971.1:2084-36698 GCA_026074375.1 Tanacetum coccineum
GTGCTACGGGTGCAGCACCAGGGACTAAGTCGATTTGAAATTCAACTTGTCGGGTAGGTGGTAGTCCAGGCAACTCTTCTGGAAAGACTTTCGAAAAATTATGTACGATCGACACGTCCTCAAGTCGCTTCTCTTACAACTTCTCCTCATCCTTCTTGGACATAACTTGCGTAAGATAAACTTGGCATCCCTTCTCAATGTACTTTTTGGTCTTCGTACATGATATGATATTCAACTTCGACTTCCTTCTACCGTTAATATCATCGCTTTGAATTATTAGCACTTTTTCTCCATACGGAACGTGGACGACCTTCTCATCACAAACAATCACGGCGTGGTTCTTCGCCATCCAATCCATACCAATGATGACGTCAAAACTACCTAGTTCTACAGGCATTAGGTCGATGTCGAACGGATGACCTAGTAACCCTAATGTACATCCCTTAAGGATAATATTCGTTTAATAAATTCTTCCATCAACTAGTTTTACCGCATAACTAGTGTCTAAAGTGAATGGGGCAACATCAAGCAAAGCACTAAAGGTCGACAACACAAAATTCCTATCGGCACCCGAATCGAATAACATAGAAGCATAGTAGTTATTGAGAAGGAACATACCCGTGACGACGTTGGAATCAAGGTTACCTCCTCCTTCATCGATGGCATATGCTCTTGTTGTAGCTTCTTTGTTACCCGTCTTATTTCTAGTCTTGTTTCCAACTCTGTTCCCATGATTTTGGTTTCTCAACTTTGGACAGTCTCTCTTCACATGTCCCAATCTCCCACACTCATAACAAATAACACCTTACTGATTCCCAAGTAGGGCTCTTTGCGTGTTTGGAACAGTAGTTGTAGATCTGTAATCTCTCATCTGGTGTCCAACTCTCTTATAGTTATTGCACTTCATAGTACATGGCCCTACATTGTGGTATCTGCACTTATTATAGAGTGGGTGAGGTCCAGCATACCCTCTCTTCTTATTGTTCCCAACCATGTAAGCTCTAGCCACATTCTGCCCCCTAACTTTTTGCCTCTTGAATAGCAGTTGTTGTCCATGGTTATCCCTTGGGTTACTTTCCATCCTCCTCTTATTCTCAGCACTCCTTACAGCATAACCCTGGAGCTTCTTATCCATCAATTGGTTAGCAATGCGTATGGCATCTTGGAGTCTAGCCGGATTCGCAACAATCACATTCCCTTGTATATTGTCTGGTAACCCTCCAATAAACCTGTCCACTATGTCCTCTTCATCAGGGACCATTCTATTACACAACAAAATCAACTCCTGAAACCTTTGAGTGTAAGTTGTCAAGTCATTTCCTTTCACAATCAGATTCCACAATTCAGTCTCCATCTTTTGAATCTCGTTACTTGGACAATACACCTCAGTCATCAACATCATAAGTCTAGCCCATTTCATGGCATATGCAGCATCAACACCAATTGTTCTCTTATAGGAGTTTCACCAAGTCAAGGCACTGTTCTGCAGTGTGCATGTAGCATATTTCACTTGGTACTTCGATGGACAATTACTGATATTGAACACAGTCTCCATTTTCTCGAACCAGCGGGTTAATCTGACAACGCCTTTAGTTCCTGAGAAATTATGTGGCTTGCACTTTAAGAAGTTTTGGAACGTGCACTCTCGAGCCACTGACATGAAACCTCCATAGTTCATGCCATGATTCCCATTTCTGTTTCCATTTTTGTTCCTACCTCTATTTCCATTTCCTCCAATTTCCTCCATTTCCATTTCCTCTGTATCTCCCTCATTCATCCGCCTTCTAGTTCATTCCCCATATCTCATTCAGTTGTTCAACGGAGTCCTGGCGGCTTCAACGAGCCTCTACTCTTCAGCTACTCGGCGGGTAACCAATTCTTCAAACTCCTCACGAGTCATGACGTTCCCAGATCCGGGTGCAAGGCATCTGCCTACAACATTTCAACATAAACTCGATGAGGGTTTTAAGGTAATGCTGGATTACTGATGTATAAAATAAAATTTATGTTAATCACCAAAAAATTCACGATCAAAATACATATTCACGGAAATCCCCCATAATGCATACACAAGAGCTAAGTAAATCAAATCATGACATCAGTATCATAGATAAAATACCAATTTCAAGATCATTGAAACATTAATGATTACATCACAACGTTTCAAATACAGAAAATACAGTTCGACTAACACTACGGTCCATCACTAAAGCGCTACACACACTGCTAGCAATACTTACGAGCATACTCTAAAGGACGGTACCCATGTGATTCCTACACAAAGATACCCCTCAAGTTTTGCCACTTCTTACTCAATCAAAAATCAAAGGTCGTCGCATCTGCCCTCAACTCTCTCACGCATATACGTGACATGATGCGCTGGAGTCGGTCAAACTCTCGACCTTAAAACACTCGTGGTGCCACTAAGCCTCCTGTATATCCTCTCCAACTCACAATCCCTCCTCTCAAGTCAAAGCAATAACTGCCGACTCAACCCCAACCATCCTATGTCCCTGCTCTCTCTGAACTCCCTCAAGGCCTGAATATGATGGGACATTGGATAGCCTGAGTGTGTTCATAGGAACTCTGAACCAAATCTATCTCCCAATTTCCTCATACGTAACCTCTACTGCTCCCTCCTGAAGAGGGCTCAGGAATATCCTCTGGCATCACAGGATGCGTAACCCTCTCAACTCTGACCTCAACCGGGCCTCTCACACCCGTCTCTGTCTCATCTCGATCAATAGCCTCAACTACACTACAGCATCGAACCTCTACCCCAAAGAGCAACTGCGTAAGCAAAAACACTCCATCAATCTCTGCCATGAATCTCTGGATTCAGCTATCATCTTGCTCTAAATGAGGCTCATCACTTAACCCCTTACATAGCATCATCCCCAACTAATCTCTCTAGGAAAAACCTCTAATCTACATCTGTCAAATAACCAGAATCCCTAACTCTCTTAGGCGATGGTATCAAATCAGCATGACAAGGAGATAAAGCTCCGGATACAGGTGATAATGCAGGTACAGATGTCATGGGGGACCTACGTCTCTTGCGAGATGGCCCCGCAGAAGTAACTCGAGAAAATCATGAAAAGAATGATCTGACAATGAGTGTTCACGGAAGAAGGATCAGATGTAAGCATCCAAAATGAAAATCCTGATGATGCCTCTAGATGATGAATTTGAAGAAAAAATGAATTGGCAGAAATGTCTCACACAAGATGATGAGTGGGTAATGGTCCAAACCTCTTCCTTGCGGTCATCATGTGTACGGCCCATTAGATGGTTTCGTACAGTCGACCCTCTAGGGGAATAGGCTGTCCAGGTGCTAGAAGCATAACTCGACGACGAGGTATGATAGGTGATCTCTAATCTCAGTGAAAGGTGTATCATGGGTAGGTGATGATGGTGTATCTGTTGTAATCACTAACGGTGGGTCATCATCCCGCTGATAAAAATGGGTTGTGAATAATCTGGGTAATGGTGGTATAATGTCTGATGATGGAATCACTCAAGGATCAACTCTGAATTAGATGCAGGTGAATAATCCAGGAGAAGTTGGTGTATAGATCTGGATGAGTTGGTATGGTAGGTTCTATGATAAGGTGTCTTTTTGTGGGTATCACTGTGTGTCCAGTCTGAGTAGACAGGTGAGTAATCACTTTGATTTGCCAGATAGTAGTAGGATATACCGAACAAGATCACTCGTCCAGCAGGTGTCCCCACGCTATCCTCTGATGAATCCAAAGAAATCGAGATAACTGAAATAGCCATAACATGCACAAGAAAAGTTCATATAAATCATCTTTATATTAACTATGCATGATGCAAAAATATGAATGGGTGAATGGGTAACTAGAATGAATGCAAAATGAATGAATGAATGAAGCCATCATGCACGTCATGATAGGAATGAAATAAGAAAATAGCTAAGAAGTATTAGATATACTAGTATTTAATACGTATATATTAATTACGTAGCACTTAGTTATCCTTATACTTACTATGTAAGGTCATATAAGGCACAAAATCACGTAAGATCACTACTGTTATAGTCCAGACCTAGTTTATACTACCTGGTTCTCTATAACCTTGGCTCTTGATACCAAACTGTCACACCCCCAGACGGGGCTTAGACGGAACACGTGTCCGGATGCGTGACTTGATTTCACATCTCAAGTACAAAGCATAAGAACAGACCTCATGGGTACGTTTTGAAAATAAACCCGTTGCATAAATGAAAATAATTAATAATAGTTTTACATGATTCACTTTAAAGAGATTCCAAAAGTTAAAATGGGAAGCTTAAATAAGTTCAACAACGGTATTAAGGACATAGATAATCTCCTGGTAACTGTACAAGAGCAAATAGACATCACATAAATTCAATCAACAGCATCCCTGCTAAACACCTGAGAAAAACTTGCTTAAAACGTCACAATAAGTTGAGTGCATTCATAGGTTTAGTTCATACGATGTTACAGAGACCACACAATATATCAACACGTATGCGACAGTTATAACAGATACAACTTCACATAAAGAGAGGTATTTACTTTGCGCTAAGCTCATGACCCAGACGCTCAAAATTACGTTTATTAGCCATAGTATCTTGCTAGGAGGTTGAAACACGCAAGCCCCCGAGGTAACCGACCAAGGACTACCTTCTTAAGTTCGACCATGTTATATATCCGTTTATCGAGCACCCAGTGGTAGTGAGCCTACTCACCCCGGATAGGTAAAATTAAGTCACCAATAATCCTATTTTATAACACTCGAGCTCCCCCGACCGTGGATTCCTCCAGTCAAAGATTGACGAGTTCATGATAAGTGGGGCAGTAAGTGTTCTAAACGCTACTTAGGCAAACGACGTAAAACAGGGAAAATCTCACGTATAGTACTTGTGTCCAGTTTTAAAAACAAGCAATGTTTCTCACCCCAAATTATAAAACATATATTCAAAACGAGTAAAAGAGTGGGCTATGAACTCACCCTTATACGGGTATGGGATCAAACGGAACAATCAAGTGAAAATGAATCTCGCGGTTCTTGCGACAACCTAACATATATCCGTCGTATAAGAATGATGACATACGAATAACGCTTAACGCAAAAACTGATCATCCGAGCACGAGTAGACACGGCGTATCCCTTTTTAAAACCTTCTTTCAAAAGTTATAAGTTTTGACAAGTCTCGTCACTTTAAAACATCTTAGAAAATATTTCGTCTTTTAGTGTATTTTGTTCTTCAGTGTATTTTCGTCTTTTTAGTGTATTTTGTCTTTAGTGTAATTCATCTTTTAGTGAATTTCGCTTTTTAGGTGTATTTCGCCTTTTGTGTATTCATCTTTTAGTGTATTTTCGTCTTTTAGGTGAATTTATGTCTTTAAGTGATTCGTCTTTTTAGTGTGATTTCGTCTTTTAGGAATGCGTCATTTAGTGTATTTCGTCTTTTAGTGTATTTCGTCTTTTAGTGTCCCGACACATCAACGTTGACTCGATAATTAGAAATGTTGACCTGAACTCGACACTTACGTTTTTCTACATTTTATCATAAGTTTGATAATAAAAGTAAATCTTTGAAGCTTTTATAAAGTTTTACGAAATTTCGGCATGACCTTTCTAAAAATATAGACTTTCCATTTTTTTACTTTTTATCAATCCCGACTCGGAAACTATCTTATTTTACAAAGTACATCCTTATTTTACTCGCAAAGTATCCGATATATTTTCCCGACAATACACCTCAAATATTGCAACAAAGTTCCGTTCTAAACCTAAACCTCTTCGACAATTCAACATACCTTACAAACCAAATACCAACATCTACTTAAATCTTTTCGCCAACGATATTTAACTCAACATACGATAAATCTTAAATAGACGATATAGCCGTAATAATAGCAATATATATATCAACATAATCATAATGAACTTTTAAATGCAAAAGTACAACTACTTTTTATTTTCTTCCATTTTTAAAGAAAAATATTAAACTTTGAGACTTGTAGTTTTATAGAAAACTCGATAATAATTTTCACAACGATCCGCTTTGTACACCTTGTTCGGGATGATCATACGAATGCAAAAGTACAACTTATTTATGAGAAATAAAGATGACTTATAAAGAAACACGACGAAAGGTAGATTAGAAATCAAGAACAACCTAAACGTTGTTTTACAAATTACCCGGATGAACTAACAATCAACACGAATAATATATCTTCAAGTGGATGATCAAAAACACACACACACACACACACACACTAGTGTGTGCCGTGAGGTAGGAGGGGACAAGAAAAGGGGACCATTTTGATCTTCAAATGAGGGTGTAGCTAGGACATGGTGTAAGCCCTTAAGTAGGAAATTAGTTTTGACTAGTTAACTTGTAGCAAAAATTCAAACATGGATCCTATGCATGTATGTATGTTGTGACCGGTTGTGGACAAGCAAAAAGGGGGGACCAAAAATATTTTTCCCACTTTCTAGGATCATAGTGCTAGTTGGTGAATTAATTTCCAAGACTTTGCATGATCATGTATAAGTATAAATTAAATACGAAGCACGTAAGTAACGAAACGAGTAACGGTATCACGAAAAATTACGAAATTTTAAATATTGCTTAAAAACATAAAAACGCGGATATTGCCAAAATACTACAACGTTTGGTGTCCCGGTTTGCTCCCGGAGACGATTCTCAGATAACAACTTCCCGGTTAAACGGTAAAGCTAAATGAAACACTTAAAAATTCAAATTACTACACGGAAACGGCTAACTTATCGAACGGAAATTCTCGGGTTGTCACGAAAAGTGTGTTGGATAGCTGCTTCAAATTTCTTTAAAGCTCCAACAAATTCGACCAATTCCAGTTTTTTCGCACTCAACCACAAGTCTCTAATGTATTCCAAGAAGGTCCTGTATAAATAAGAAAACAAAATGCAATCCTACTTCTATAACACCTCGTGTTTTTAGGTCATTGTACGACATTATATAATCCACTATTTATTTTTAGTATTGTACGCGTTTGCTTTTAATCGTAATCGTTAAGTTAAATCGCGTATGCTAAAAATTATCATTCAATGTAAACGAGCATCAAACAATTAAATGTTTACATCAAGCAAGTGTTAAGTAATTATTTTGAGGATAATTATTAACTTTGTTCATTTTATTTTATTAGTTACGTAAAGTGTTTACGTTTCGCGATAAAGTACGTTTAGGCATTCCCGGAACCACCATAATTTATCTACGCTTCAACAAATACTCATTTTTATACCCAATACTCAAAGTTTTTATAAAACTTCACCTATTTATCACTTTAGCCGAATTCTTCATGAAATAAATAAACCAAACCATACAGTGTGCAAGTATTACACATCTACACTTAATCCTTATGCATTTATACTTCAAGTAATACATGATATTTATGTAAAATATCTAAAACACAAATAGTACTCCCCCCTAAAATTCGTGTATATGGAGTATAGGGAGACAAGGAGCACACAAATAAACCATTTGAAGCTTTATACTACACCAACTCATTAAGGCTTGGACTAGATCATGTTGTTTTTTACCAAAGACCCCTTAATTCCCTCCCCTTTGTCCCTTGACCGTTCACCCCCCCATGGTTCATATTTGACTTCAAAATATCTAAGTCTTGGCTATCTAGATGATATATAATAAAGTACACTAGTAGATCAAACACACACTTCATTTCCTTAGCAAAAATCTCACACATTTCTCCCTTTTCTCTCCTCCATGGACGGAACTTCATTGAGACCAAGGGGGGTTGTGGCCCCCCCAAAAAGTTTACTCTTAAGTACCATTTACTATATAGTGTTAGTCATTAGCTGTGCTAAATATTAAGGTTTTATAGTTTGGCCCCCCTAAAATATGTATTTCATATTTTGGCCCCTCCGACAAATGTGTTCAAGTTCCGTCCCTGCTCTCCTCCATAGCCACGGCAAACAAACACCCCCTAAATAAATTCATAGCTTTGATTTTCTAAGGCAATACAAGTATTCCTACATCATATTTAAGGTATACTAAGAAGGGTTGAAGGTTTGGTTAATCATTTTCAAGGTTTAAACAAGAAAGTGCAAGATTAGGGTTTTGGTTTGGATTTAGGGTTTTCTCATCTTGAAAGCTAGGGTTTGTTTGCTAAACAAGGGTTTAGATTTTGTTGTTCATCACCATTCTTCATATCAAAGTTATCTAAAAACCCTATATCATTTACATTCATGATTTTATGTGTTTATAACTTCTATATAGTAAATCACCATTTAGGGTCATTAACTTGTAAAATGGATTGTTACACTTGATTATGATTTGGTGTACTTTTACATAGGTTATATGGATATCAATATCATGTTATAATGGAAGTATAAGTATTGTACAAGTGTTGGTAAACTATAAAAAGTGTATATATAAACTAGTTACCTAAAAGTTTACTTATTTAGTTTATGATAAAAATGATATGAGATCTTGTTTTCATGGACATTTCTTAGACAAATGAAGGACTAAGGACCTTAAGGATGTGAGACATGTGATAATAAGGGTTGTAATGGACTTGTAACAAAGTGGATAAACTAAAAAGTTATAAAAACTAGTTTTAAACATATTTTAAATTAAACCTCAAAACATTTTGTTTGAATTCAGAAAATAATGTGTTTATTTTATATTTTTATAAAATACTACATCTCATGAGCTTTCCGAATCTATAAAGAACTCGAAAAACCGATTTATAACGAAGAAGATACGGCATTTTTAAGTTATACGATATAAACGCGTTATAAAAGAAATTTTATAAAAACTCATTACAAAATACTACTGATATATATAAATGGTTATTTTACTCAGATAGTGTATATTTTTAGGATTTCAAAACATTAAGAATCGTAATTTTTCGATCAATAACGAATGAGTTATGGATTTTTCATGTTTACGATAGTTAAAGTTTATAAAAATAATTTTATAAACTATGAACATTAAAAATCACTATTCATCTCAGATACATTTTGGAAAAATACATTATTTAGATAAAACTTTTAATTACGAAGACGTGCTCGAAAGAATCGCTAAAAACGGAGTTAAAACGAATAAGATACGATAATCACGAGTTTACGTTAATTAAATTTATAAATATAAATTTATACTATTCATGAACAGTAAGTACTATTCATCAGAGGACTTGAACATATTAAAATGTAAGATTTTAATACATCTTTCAAATACGAAAGCGTGAACGTAAGGAACGTATGAAACGAGGAAGTTACGTCGTTTTTACTAAAGAGATATTTATAAACGTTTTAACTTTATAAATATGATTTCACAAATACAATTAGATGGTGATGTAGCTATATAGAATTATATACGGTATTAGTTATTCAAAGTACTTAGTACTCATATGGCCTATAATTAATTATGTTGCATTCGGGCGTATTTTTGACGCATTTTTCACGTATTTGATTTACATCGTTAACTCATCCACTCAAGGTGAGTTCATAGCCCCACGTTTTATATTTATAATGATTTACAAGTTTTGGGGTGAGAAACATATGCATGATTTTACAAAATGGGCACAAGTGGACAATTTTACACTATGATTACGTGTTTGCCTAAGTAGCGATAACCCTTTGAGCCCACAATCATGAACTGTCAATTTCTGGATTTGGAAGCGCGAATGTTATGAATAGATCTAATTGAGATTGACATCCCCGTTCGGGTGATTAGCTATGATTGGACAACGAACGTATACCATGTCGGATATTGGGATGTTGCGGGTTAGAACATCATCACGGGCAATGTAGGCAATTTATATTGCAATTCACTTATGTCGAGCTTCAGTGTCATGAGCTCGAGTTCCACAAGGTAGTGCGCACCTTGTGGAACTCGAGCGTCTATGGGGATGGCTGTGCGAGGTGAGAGTAGTCGTGTTTGGTGGCGCAAGGTGGTGCGCACCTTGTGGCCCTGTGGAGACTAGGAAGGTCTGACCCAACCTTCTACTTAGGGGAATTGGAATATGCCAAGAATTGGCTACGTGAAGGCTATGTGAGGAAATACATAAGCCGTTTCGAGACACTCCGAAAGAGCACAGTTGCATCGCCCCGTTCTCTCGACCATAGTTGACCCATTCTTGGCCCAACAATAACTTTTTATATTTTGTATACAATTTTATTGTACTTTTTGACACGATAAGGTGATAACAATTCGAAGTATGTTGTTTGCGTATACCGCCAAGCCATTAGTCATCAGTTGAACCATGTTCGACAACAACGGGTAACTCACCAAATCGTCACTGGATCCAAAGTAGAGACTTTAACTATAAATTTGGAAGTTTAAAAACCAAATCCGCAGCAAGCTATCCCGACAGACCCACGAATAAAGTATAATTAACAATGAAAACGATATATATTTTTGTAGTCGCACATCTTATAAATAGTCGCTTTTAAGGAAAAGGGAACCAATGGATGTGATTATACCGACAATACAATTAGATGCAATTTGTGATTGACTTCTTTTGTTGATATCTATACCACAACATCAAGCATTACTTGAGGCCACTTCTTGTTGAGGCCTTCAAGCATAAATGGATCGCGAACTTGAACAATTAAAGGGCCATGAAATAAAGATTATAAGACCTCTATCATCTCGTTGTGACTAATGTTGCACCGATTTATATTAGGCCTAGTGACATGTCAAAATGTACAAACACGTCACGACTGTGAGAAGATAGAAAAACCCCGTTGGAGATATGTTTTATTCATATGATATTTATAGAGTACATAGCATAATGAAACCCTAATGGACCCTGAGCCCACAAACCGGGTCGGGCCTATTTATCCTTTAATACTCCACCGTAGTCCGAGCGGCGAAATCGCGAAAGCTCGGACTGAAGAAGAAAATTAAGAAAGCAAAATAAAACAATAAACCAAAATAAAACGGGATAACCTAAAGTATCCCCTATTCTAATTTTTTGTTTACGGATAACCAAAGTATCCGAAGGATAAACCAAAGTATCCCAAACAGTCGTCTTGGGAATAAGAACCCTAGATTCGACACCAACAAAAGTCGTCTCGGGAATAAGAACCATAGATTCGACACCAACAAAAGTCGTCTCGGGAATTAATACCCTGGATTCGACATAAAAAAAACTACTATAACATTTTTTTTAACATAAAACTAATAATAGATGTGATCCCTAAAATCACACTTTAAACAAAACTAAGCACTTCATCTCCATTAAACGTTGAACCTCCTCTTGTCATTCTTCATATTAATTAATGATGAACATTGAGGCCTACATACCAGGGCATTTGTGAGAGCTGCTGCACCATCCACCTACATCTTAGCACCTCGATCAAAGATACTACCATCAGAGACACCACCACCAGGGACACCACCCCTTCTACCTATACCATTACCTACTCCATCACCACCTTTGCTTCTTCCCTTTACTGTCTGTAGAGCAAGTGTTTCCAAGGTTACATTACCACCTCGGAAGAGTTGTGTATTGCTCTATGGGGGTCCGAGATTTAAGGTCTTAATAGTTATCTGCTCCCCATCTGCTAGACCAACAAGAGGCTTAGAGCAAACTTATGGATTTGTTGCACTTTATATGATAGAATTAGCGAAGACCCTGAGATAAAGGTAGTTAGTAAAGATTACAGATACTTTGGTGATAGGATGTTACTGACTTGTAGGGACACCAGCAGCGACTAATGTAGCAAGACTGAGTCAGCGGATGACATATTTTGTCACTACTATTAGACAGGATACTGACGAGATTTATGAGAGACTTGATTATGCACGTGATGATAGGTCATTGATGAGCGGTCAGCTCAACATGCTGTGTAAAGATAGACGCGCCCATGCTCGCACTGCGAGGCTTATGGAGAGTGAGGCCAAACTTTCTCGTGAGGCTTCGGTACAGACTATGGAATGCTAAGATACGCGCGACGTTTTTGAGGCGAGAGCACTGTGGACTACTGTATTACCACAGCAGACCGAGATTGGGGAGTTACGGGCAGCAGACCGCAGGAGACAAACATAGCTCACAGAGGTACTAACACTGATAAGGACACTGCAGACACAAGTGACAGCACTTCAGAGTCAGCAGGGGCCCGCTAGCGATCCAACACGTCCTAAGACACCAGAGCAGGCCGGTAGTAGTTCGTAGATTTGGTTATGTTGTGGCTATGTTGTATAGCCTACTAAGTATTATGGGGTAACTCCCGGCTAGTAAGGCTTTAGGTTGTATATCTTTTATCTTGTTAACCTAATGGTATGATCCAATTGGCTCCGAATCGGTCATGTATGTTTTCCAGATTATATATGGAAGGGATGTATTATGTCATGTCTGTAATCGAATTTATTATGAATAATGTCAAATTTAGCTACACCATTGTTAATTTCAATTCAGTTGTAATATTCATGTGCAATGTGATCTCACTTTATTTATTGTGTATATGTCATATCATGGTTATGATTATATGAAATCTAACGGGTATTATATTTTCTTGTGATTGAAGAAAATGGCACCAAAAAGAACCACCAGATCAACACCAACCACAACAACCACCCCTACTACTTTTGTGACTGATGAGCAACTTAAGAGACTGATCGACCAAGGCATTGCTGATGCATTGGCAGCACGTGACGCTGACAGAAGCCGAAATGGCGAAGATAGTCATGATTCAGGCACGGGTGTAAGGAGACAAGCTCCTCCTGCTCGTGAGTGCACTTACCCAGACTTCATGAAATGCAAACCCCTATACTTTAAGGGTACTGAAGGAGTCGTCGAGTTGACTTAGTGGTTTGAAAGAATGAAAACTGTGTTCCGCATAAGCAATTGCTCTATGGAAAATCAAATCAAGTTTTCACTGACTCCTCTTAGCAGTGCTCTACTGGTGGAACTCCCACGTTAAGACTGTTGGTCACGATGTTGCTTATGCAATGACTTGGACAAACTTGAAAAAGAATATGACCGACAAGTACTGCCCAAGGGGCTAGGTTAAGAAACTTAAGGGTGAGATTTAGAATTTGAACGTTAAAGGTACCGACGTGGTAGGCTATAACCAACCATTTCAGGAACTGGCATTGATGTGTGCTAGGATGTTTCCTGAAGAGTCGGACAAGATTGAGAAATATGTCGGTGTTTTGCCGACATAGATTCATTAAGTTAATGGCATCTAAGCCAAAGACCATGCAGGATGCAATTGAATTTGCAACTGAGGTGATGGACAAGAAGATCCGCACTTTTGCTGAACGACAAAACAAAAGAAAGCAAGATGATAACCAACAACAACAACAACCAAGAGCAGAACACGGGCGGGGCTTATACTGTAGTGTCTGGTGAGAAGAAACCTTACGAAGGATCTAAACCTCTGTGCTCAAAATCCAACTATCACCATGACGGTCAGTGTGCTCCAAAATTCCACATGTGCAATAGAGTTGGCCATCTGGCTTGTGACTGTAGGAGTACTGCAAATGCCAATACTGCTAATAACCAAAGGGGCACTGGGGCAGGTCAAAAACCTACATGTTTTGAGTGTGGAGCCTAGGGGCATTTCAAGAGGGAGTGTCCAGAGCTGAAAAACAACAACCGTGGTAACCAAGGTGGAAATGGCAATGCTCCAGCGAAAGTGTATGCGGTAGGCCGTGCAGGGACAAACCCAGACTCAAACATCGTTACGGGTACGTTCCTTCTAAACAACCACTATGCTTCTATCTTATTTGATACTGGTGCCGATAGAAGCTTTGTGTCTACTGCATTTAGCTCCCAAATTGATATCACACCAACTACCTTAGATCATTATTATGATGTTGAACTAGCTGACTGGAGAATAATTGGGTTAAACACTATCATTCAGGGTTGTACATTAAATTTCTTAAATCACCCATTCAACATAGACTTAATGCCCATAGAACTTGGTAGTTTCGATGTCATAATTGGTATGGATTGGTTGGAAAAGTATCACGATGTCATCGTTTGTGCCGAGAAAATCGTTCGTATTCCCTAGGGAAATGAAACGTTGATCGTACGTGGTGATGGAAGCGACCGGGGAAATAAGACTCGTTTGAACATCATCTCTTGCACTAAAACCCAAAAATATTTGCTGAAAGGATTTCCTTTTCTTTTTGGCACATGTTACACAATGAGAGACTGAAAGACAAGTCGAGAGAAAAGCGACTGAGGACGTACCGATCATTTGAAATTTTCCTGAAGACTTGTCGGGTCTTCCTCCGACTCAACAAGTGGAATTCCAAATCGATTTGATACATGGTGCTGCACCTATAGCACGGGCACCTTATCGATTGGCCTCGTCTGAAATGAAAGAATTATCGGACCAACTGAAGGAGCTATCCAACAAAGGCTTTATAAGGCCTAGTTTCTCGGCCATTAAAGATTGGGCATCTCCTAAGACACCAATAGAGATTCGGCAATTTTTAGGTCCTGCTGGGTACTACCGAAGATTCATTGAAGGATTTTCGAAGTTCGCCAAGTCAATAACCAAGCTTACTCAGAAAGGAGTTATGTTTGATTGGGGTGACAAGGCAGAAGCAGCGTTTTAACTGATTAAGCAGAAGTTGTGTAGTGCACCAATTCTGGCTTTACCTGAAGGAAGCAAAGATTTTATCGTATACTGTGATGCTTAGATCAAAGGTTTAGGCGCTGTGTTGATGCAAAGAGAGAAGGTGATTGCTTATGCATCACGCCAATTGAAGATTCATAAGAAGAACTATACGACTCATGATTTGGAACTTGGAGCAGTAGTGTTTGCTTTAAAAATCTAGAGACACTGTCTGTATAGAATCAAGTGTATGATGTTCACAGATCACAAGAGTTTACAACACATTCTTAATCAAAAGGAGTTGAACATGAGACAACGTCGCTGGTTAGAGTTGCTCAGTAATTACGACTATGAGATCCATTACCACGGAAGGTTGTTCCATTTGTAACATTTCATCATAATACACTTCATCCATTTTCCATCCTTTCTATCTCTAACATCACAACCCACATCTTACTCTTGTTCTTGGTTTGATCATAAGATTACTATAATTCTACACATGTGTCCAAAGAAAAAGGATCTTTCATACTCAAAAAGTTTGAGTATGTAGACCCAAAAGGGATATCCAAGTCTGTGATGACTTGGGTCCCTAAGAGATACTAATGTCTCTTACTTATTGTGCAGGGCAATCCAGAAAACATTCTACAAGATCATGCAGTGGTGGATAGTGGTTGCTCTAGCCATATGACTGGCAACAAAGCTTATCTTTCAGACTATAAAGATTACAATGGAGGTTTTGTGGCTTTTGGAAGTGATCCCAAAGGAGGTAAAATAACGGGTAAAAGTAAAATCAAAACAGCTAATTTAGACTTTGATGATGTCTATTTTGTAGATAAACTTAAGTTTAATCTTTTCTCTATCTCATAAATGTGTGATAAGAAAAACAGTGTCCTCTTTACTGACACTGAATGCCTTATCCTATCTCCTAGCTTTAAGCTTCTTGATGAAAGTCAAATTGTACTTAGAGCTCCTAGACAGAATGGAGTGTACAGTTTGGATTTAAAGAACATTGTTCCTTCTGGAGGTATAACTTGTTTATATGCAAATGCAACAACAGGTGAGTCTAAATTGTGGCATAGGAGATTAGGTCATGTGAATTTCAAAAATATGAACAAACTTGTTAAGGGACACCTAGTTAGAGGCCTACCTTCCAAAGTTTTTGTGAATGACCACACTTGTGTTACCTACAAGAAGGATAAGCAACATAAGGCCTCCTATAAGGCCAAGTTAGCAAGAACTATCAGAAAGCCCTTAGAATTACTTCATATGGACTTATTTGGACCTGTCTCAGTAGAAAGTATTAATAAGAAAAAGTACTGTTTGGTTGTTACTGATGATTTTAGCAGATTTAGTTGGGTATTTTTCTTAGCTACTAAGGATGAAACAAATGACATCCTTTATAAATTTATCACAGGCTTAGTAAACCAATTGAACTATAAAGTTAAAATCATTAGAAGTGATCATAGGACAGAATTTAAGAACCATGCTATGAATGAATTCTATGCTAAGAAAAGGATAAAAAGAAAGTTTAGTGTGGCTAGAACTCCACAGCAAAATGGTGTTGCAGAAAGAAAAAATAGGACCCTAATTGAGGCTGCTAGAACTATGCTAGCAGACTCACTTTTACCCATCCAATTTTGGGCAGAGGCAGTAAACATTGCTTGCTATGTACTTAATAGGGTATTAGTGACCAAACATCAAAATAAGACACCTTATGAACTATTAATTGGTAAACCACCTAGTATTAGTTTTATGAGACCGTTTGGGTGCCCATTGACCATTTTGAACACCTTAGATCCCTTGGGCAAATTTGATGGGAAATCAGATGAAGGATATTTGCTTGGATACTCTACTACTAGTAAGGCTTTTAGAGTATACAACAAAAGAACCAAAAGAGTAGAAGAGAACATGCACATTGATTTTCTTGAAGATCAACCTAATGTGGCAGGAAGTGGTCCTGATTGGATGTTTGATCTTGATTTTCTAACAAATACAATGAACTATATTCCTGTTAGTGTAGAAAATCAGGTTAATGTGGATGCAGGTATACAAGAACATTATGTTACAGGTTCATCAGAAAAAGATAAGGAACCTACTCAAGAATACATACTGCTTCCACTACACCCTCATAGGCCAAGGATTTCAGTAGAAGATGTTGTTCAAGCTGCACAAGAAAAACCTTCTAAAAATTCTCCTAAAGACAATGATGTACAGGATTCAGAAGATGTTGCTAAAAAAGAAGAACAACATACATTGACAAAAGCTAAACAAGCCTTGAAAGATGATCTTGAGAGGATGATTGCTCAA
The DNA here is from genome assembly GCA_026074375.1 of Tanacetum coccineum. Lineage (NCBI taxonomy): Eukaryota > Viridiplantae > Streptophyta > Magnoliopsida > Asterales > Asteraceae > Tanacetum > Tanacetum coccineum. The sequence goes on from BQNB010060971.1 coordinate 18,969, forward strand.
GAAATTGCTGCTAAAGCTATAGATGATGCTACAAGACAAGCCTTTGAAGAAGAAAAGAAGAGGGCAGCTCAGGCTACTAGTATTAACAAACTTAATATTGGTAGGCCATATGTTAGTACTTCCAATTCACCATTGGTTAGTACTACTAACACACTATATGCTAGTGCTGCTAGTACTCCTACTGGTGCAAATACTGGTGGATCATCATTTGTTTATCTTGGAGGACAAATACTTATTGATGCATCTACTCTCCCCAATGCTGATTTACCCATTGATCCAAATATGCCTCACATAGAAGATGATTCTAATGTATTTCCAAATGATGGCATATTCAATGGAGCCTATGATGATGAAGATGTGGGTGTAGAGGCTGATTTCAACAATATGGATAACACCATTAATGTCAGTCCTATTCCCACACTCAGAGTTCATAAAGATCACCCTAAAGGTCAAATTCTAGGAGATCCTAAATCACCAGTTCAAACAAGAGGAAAGATCCAAAAGGCTTCTTCAGTACAACAAGCTTTGGTAAGCTACATCTATAATCAGAACAGAACAAATTATAAAGACCATCAGAACTGTCTGTTAGCATGTTTTCTCTCCTAAGAAGAACCCAAGACAATATCATAATCCTTAAAAGATGAAAGCTGGGTTGAAGCAATGCAAGAAGAATTGCTCCAGTTCGAATTACAAAAAGTTTAGATACTTGTTGATTTGCCATTTGGGAAAAAGCCAATTGGCACAAAGTGGGTCTTCAGGAATAAGAGGGATGAGAGGAGTATTGTTGTGAAAAACAAAGCAAGACTTATAGCACAAGGGTTTAGACAGGAGGAAGGTATAGACTATGATGAAGTTTTTGCACCTGTTGCTAGGATTGAGGCAATCAGTTTATTTCTAGCTTTTGCATCATTCATGGGATTTCCTGTCTACCAAATGGATGTTAAGAGTGCATTTCTCTATGGCACTATTAAAGAGGAGGTATATGTTCATCAACCTCCAGGCTTTGTTGACCCTGCTCATCCAAACAAAGTTTATAAGGTGATTAAAGCTCTTTATGGTCTACATCAAGCTCCTAGATCTTGGTATGAGACACTTTCTTCCTTCCTGCTGAAAAATGGTTTTAGGAAAGGTACAATAGACAAAAAATTGTTTATCAAGAAGAATAAGAGTGACATTATGTTAGTCCAAGTGTATGTGGATGACATCATTTTTGGCTCTACAACGCAGTCTATGTGTACTGAGTTTGAAGATTGTATGCACAAAAGATTCTAGATGAGCTCCATAGGTGAGCTCACATTCTTTTTGGGATTACAGGTGAAACAACAACCTGATGGAATCTTTATGAGTCAAGACAAGAATGTAGCTGACATCCTTAAGAAGTTTGATTTTTGTTTCATCAAAATAGCTACTACTCCCATTGTGTCAAATAAGCCCCTGGTCAAAGATGAAGATGGTGTAGATGTAGATGTGCATGTGCATGTCTACAAGTCTATGATTGGTTCCTTGATGTATTTGACTGCATCAAGGCCAAACATCATATTTGCTGTATGTGCATGTGCTAGGTTTCAAGTCACTCCAAAAGCTTCACACTTAAATGCAGTTAAAAGGATTTTTAGGTACCTCAAACATCAACCCAAACTAGGGTTATGGTATCCTAGGGATTCTCCTTTTGAATTTAAAGCTTTCTCAGACAGTGATTATAGAGGCGCCAACCTTGACAAGAAATCAACAACAGGTGGTTGTCAATTTCTTGGTAGAAGACTGATATCTTGGCAATGCAAGAAGTAGACGATTGTGGCAAATTATACTACTGAGGCAGAATATGTTGCAGCTGCTAACTGTTGTGGGCAAGTACTATAGATACAAAATCAGATGATGGATTATGGCTTTAATTTCATGAACACCAAAATCCATATTGACAATGAGAGTACCATATGTATAGTCAAGAATCCTGTCTATCACTCGAGGACCAAGCACATTGAGATTCCGACATCACTTCATACCGAATTGCTTGAGATTAGGATTGATAGATGTTATAATGTTTCACAAGGATGTAATATTGCAGACCTTCTCACCAAATGGAATTTTGAGTCTACAGATTTAAATTTTGGTGGTTAGCATTAGAATGATCAATCTATAGCTGCATTAATTCAGGAAAGGCAAGTCAGCAGATTACTTTGTTGTACAGTTTGTAAATGCATTCTAGTTGGCAGATGGATGTTAAAAGATATGTCATGCTCTTTGGATTAAGGATTAAAGGTTACTTGTGATACTGAGCTTAGTTAGTACTGCTGCAGAAACTTTGTACTGCTGGTACAAAAGTTAATACTGCTAGGCTTAGTTTGTGCTGCTCAAAAGTACTTCACGATGGAAATGATGTTTGGATTGGGTAAAAAGATGCTGCTTGGATTGGTATTAGAGGCTATAAATGGTAGCTAACAAATTTGGTGCTGTCAGGAAAATTTGGTGTTGTCAGGCAAATTTGGTGCTGTCAGGCAAATTTGGGGTTGTCAGGCATATTTGGTGCTGTCAGGCAAATTTTGATGAGTGCCAGGTAAATTTGGTGCTGCCAGGCAAAAGTTTGTGCTGTTTGTTATCGTTACTACTGTTAGCGAGCATAACAGATTTTCCTTAATTAAATATAACCGTTGAAATATTTACGCCAACAACTTGCTTATAGGGGTCTGTGACTTGAAAATTTTGATCTTTCTTCTATAATACTAGTTCTTTATGATAAGACTCATGGTTTATTAAGTGTGTTCATTATTTAAACTATAGCAAATATCTATTATTTCTCAATTCCATTTACCAATCACTCATACTCTCCCAATCGATCATATCCCACATCTTAATCCATCTATTACAAGTTTCTATGGCGAATTTGGAGTTTGTCGATCAACATAACATGGTCGCGTGCTTTGTCGTAGACGGAAGGAATAACTCCGATTGTTCATGAGATAGTGGTAATTCTTGCTTCCAGTTCGATTCATCATGCTCTCACTATAAGTCCACCTATCTATACTTCCTACATTGAACAGTTTTGGAACACTTCCAGTTCCCAAACAGTCAATGATGTAAAGCAGATTAATGCTACTGTTGATAGCAAGGTAGTAGTAGTAACAGAGGCATCAATAAGAAGTTCTCTTCTTTTTAATGATGCTGATGGTACTGCTTGCCTAACAAATGAAGCTATTTTTCAAAACCTTGCATTGATGGGTTATGAGGGTGATTTTAATAAACTAACTTTTCAAAAAGCTCTCTTTTCTCCTCAATGGAAGTTTCTGATACATACCATTTTACATTGTTTAAGCTCAAAATTTACCAGCTGGAATGAGTTTTCCACAAATATTGCTTCAGCTGTTATATGTCTGGCCACTAATCAAAAGTTTAACTTTTCTAAACTTATTTTTGATGGTATGTTGAGGAACTTGGATAATACTAAAAAGAAATTTCTTATGTATCCAAGGTTTTTAATGGTGTTTCTAAATAATCAAATTGAGCTTGGTGAGCCTTTTAATGATGTTTATCCTACACCAGCTCACAATCTGAAAGTTTTCACAAATATGTCTAGGAAAGGACTAAAATTTTCAGGAAAAATAACACCTCTGTTTCCCAACATGTTGGCAACTTGCAGAGAGGGTTGAAGTTCAGGAGAAACCCACTGAATCTCAACCATACCTCTCCCTACCTCACCTAGTACAGGAGACCAAACCTCCTGAAACATCATCTTGCAATGCCACTTCTCTCAGACTCTAGAGACTCTTTAGAGGGAAAAACTAATTGGTATGAGATGGGATCAGGTTCAAACACCTCATGATAGTCCTCTTTCAGGTGGTCACACATCTGATAGAGCTGAAGGTGCACTGAACCTATAGGAATTATCTGTTTTATGTACTAACTTGTCCAACAGGGTTCTTGCCTTGGAATCTATTAAGGATGCATAAGCTGCAGAGATCAGTGCATTAAATATCTATGAATCAAGGAAGTGGAGAAGGAAGTGCAAGCCAGGATTCCCACCACGGGGCATTGGTTAAAGAGTGTGGAATTGATTTATCCAGAAAGAAGAGATTTTTGGACAGTCAGGTTGTGTCTGTATCCAATCAGGGGTGGAAAAAGTCTCCAAAAACTAAATCAACTTTGGATGACATACTGTTCTTCTTTGATATCAAGATCATGGTATGGGGCTACATGGAATTTGAGGAAGCTTATGGTGAGGGCGAGGCAAGTGGTGAAACTGAGAGGTTAAGTTGACTAGTGATACAGAAGTTGTTTGAAGAACACGAGCCAGTGGTGTTAAGAAGGAAATGTGAAGAATATAGTTAGTACTGCTAGACATTGAGTAGTAGTGCTTAGACCAGATATTGATGCTGCTAGGCAAGAAGATAGTGTTGTTGAGCCTAGAACTCCTCCCACAACAACAAGTATATTTGATGATGAAGATATAACAATGGCTCAAACATTGATTAAGATGAAGGATGAAAAAGGCTAAGGATAAAGGAGTGTAATTAAGATGTTGATGATTAATCAGACTGCAAGATTTATTCTCACATTGAAGGCCACTTCCAACAATAGATCCTAAAGACAAAGGTAAAGGGGTCTTGAAGGAGTCACCAGTAAAGAAAGTCAAGAAAAGTGATTTGGATGCAGCTCAGTGGCCTTTAAGATGCTAATAATAGCAAGACTGGTACATGAAAAGGAGCTAGCAAAGATGGAAAGGGAAAGAGAGGAAAGACAAAGACAGGATCAAGCATCTGTGGACTATATTGCAAGTTTATATGATGAAGTTCAAGCTAAGATGGATGCTAGTAAAGATGTTACTGCATAGTATACAATGGAAAAGAGAGAGAAGGAGAGAGAGAGTACACAATAAGAAGAAAGGTCAAAGCTATTAGCAGAATTCTTTGAAAGGAGGAAGAAGTTACTTGCTGAAGAAAGAGTTGTTGTTGTGTTTGAAACCAAACCTCTAATAGAACACAATGAGGAGTCTAATGTGACTATCTCAAACATACAGTGTAAATATTGACATAATTAGTGTGAACAATATGTCATTTGAAGAAGATTCAGGCCGTATACATTATAGGAACAAGAAAGAGAAGAGATACAGATTTTGTGCCTATTGGGGTATGAGTGTGTTGAAAAACGATAAAATTGATAAGATGAACAAGAAAGCTAGTGGTCTGGATGGGGAAGAGGTTCCTGAAGTCAAATGAAAGCCACTAAGTTTTGAAGTGAAGCAGAAGAATGTGAATGAGGAGCATCAGGAAAAGATCAGGTAGGAGACTGAAGATGAAAGCTACAAAGAAGTCTAAAAGGCAAAAGACTGATTCTGATCTTGAAGAAGAGGAACAACTAAGAGCTTATCTAAAGATAGTTCCCGATGAAGAAGAAGAGATTGATTATGAAGTTCTAGGCATGAGGTATCCAACTGTTAACTGGGAGTCTGCATTTTATCATACTGATATATATGGAGTACCTCATGACTATTACAGAGTGTTTAGTGATATTAGCAAGTTCTAGATATATCAAGAACTTTCAATAAAATGGTTCAAGATTTGATAGATTAGACTTTATTGAGCTACATAGTCTAGTGATGCAGAGATTTTCAACAACAACTCCTGAAGGAATTAATTTAGTTCTCTAGGGTGGACTTATAGAATTATGTTTGAAAGAAATGCAAATGATGATTTTAATAGACAGAATCAAGAGAAATGGATTATTAAGAGTTGGACTTTCTATGAAAACTGTAGAGTACATATCTTGGCATTAGAAGAAGATGGTCTGAAAATCACTTGCTTCATAGAAAGAAAAGAAGGTTACATCCATTTTAAAGGAACTCTTGAGAGGATGATGGAGTGAGATTGACTACTGTATCTGAAGGTGGAAAGCTGTTTTGATCATGCTCATATTATTCAAAAAACAAATTAAATGAGTTTTTTGAAGGCCAAGATGGGAGTGATAAGGATCTTTGAGTGTTGGTTTTCTGACCACACAACAAATGGTCATTAGTTCACCATGTCTAACAGACATCAAGAATTGGCTAGTCCAGAAGCAAACGGCTTTTGGTAAAGACTTCTCAAATCCGTTTACAGCTGATAGTTTGCTAAAAACTATATGGTTCTCAAAAAACTCACATGCTTCATAGTAAAAAAGTCTTGGCTAGTCCAAAGGCAAAACGGCCTCTGGTTAAAGACATCTTAAAAATCCGTTGATAGTTGGTAGTTTACTAAAAACTATATGGTTATCAGTGCACCATGTTATAGCAATGAAGCATTGGCTATTCATAATTATTCAGAGCAAATGGAAACTGGTTAATGAAAATATCAAATCCGTTTATGGCTGGTAGTTTGCAAAAACTACATAGCCAACTTAGTTGGTATTTTTGTTGTGTTGCTGAAAAGACTGGAAGCTAATCAAAGTTGAAGTTTAAAAGGTTGTAAAGTGTTTGGATACATCCTCCTGGTGTTCAAGAAGCTCAAGATGAAGAAACATGAAGGTTGACAAGTAAACATCATGTTTAGGGGAGGATTGTTGGGTTTTAGAAGACTTTACAACTTACTGTTGGTTCAACATTGGTGCTGCTAGTAAAGATTTAGTGCTGCTGAGAAAGATTGAAGAAAATAGACTAAGTCTTTAGTACTGTTAGAGTATAGTTAGTACTGCCAGTACATTGTTAGTACTGCTAGTATAGTTAGTGTTGTTAGTAGTAAGTTAGTGCTGCTAGCATATAATAGTTAGTGCTGTTAGGAGATATGCGATGAGTCAAATTCAGGAATAGATATGCATTATATATCCTTACGGTTTTTTGTAAAGCCCTATTTTTAGGGTTTTCCTTGGTGTATAAAAGGAACCCTAGGCATAGTTAATAGATATAGATCAATAGAGATCAATTAGCAATCATAGCTTGTAAACATAATACGAATTCAAGTTTATTATATAAGTGTGTGTTTGATAGAAGATCTCTTGTGTTTTCTTAATACTGTTCTTTTTAGCATTGTTGATTAGTTTCCGCATAATCAATAGTGTTCAATCAGTGTTTCATTATTGTTGCTTTGGATTTATCTAAAGTAACAAACCCTTTGCAAGATAAAGGTTCAAGATTCTATTCAGTAGGGATTAACAAGAACCATGGGTGCACTCCTTAATAATCTTGTGTACGGGAAAGGCATGTATCTTCTATCGAACTTGAACACAAGGCCCATATTGGGCCTGTAAAACATTGCCAACTTTTGACCTTAAGACTCCGCAGGAATCCTGAAGAGAGAGAGATAGATACGAAAGTTCAAATGAATGAATTAAATGAACTCACACTACTCGAGTCAGCTCATATAGACTACGAGAACTCTTTAATCTACAAAGAGGAAAACGACGCTCTCGCTCGCCCGACCTGCACGACTCAAGATAAGAAACCCGTCTGTAAAGGTGGTCGAGATCGTGTTCTTTCTCAAATTTCTCGATGACATATTTTCTCGGGCAGCTCAAAACACGTTGGACCGGACCGAACGAGAGTGATAAAGTTGATCAAGTTTCCCTTAGGGAACCCGTCGAGTTATGTCTTTGTCACTATTACTTATATATTAAACCAACGGACCAAGCGGTCATGGTGATCTACGCGTATAGACTTAAACACTATTTTAGAGGGTGACATTACCATGTATGTCCATGGATCTCCATCTTTCCGCCCGTATGGACCTTCATAAATTCGAGGTGGCACACACGGTCTGAGTCAGGACTCGGACTCGGTTAACAAAAAACACAGCGCTTAGTGCGGTGGCAACCTTTGCTTATCCCTCTAGTAGTAGTATATTAGTATTAATATTTATTAATAAGTGTGATGTGAGGAGGCTCGCCTCTTCCTTTCTCGTGTTTCTGTATAGTTATGTTTTAGTCCAGGATTTGCCCAGATTTTAAAGACTCTCGTGCTCGTGGTTTTGTCCATCGTTCACTCGATCTTCAATCCTTAGCATGCTTATATTTGGGAATTTGATATCTAGATCTTATTGATTAAGTTTTATCTATTAGCTTAATTAATAACGGTCTTTTTATTCACGTAGAGACCATTTTAAACATTGAGAACAAGTTTTAGTTACTAGTATGGGGGAAGCGTTCGATTTGATCTTACTTGCATTTGTCTTGTCTTCACGTAACCCCGTTTTACCACCAAAAATACAAAAAATATGTGATTTTATGCCAAAATTAAATTTTCAAAAATAAAATAAGTATTTTAACACGAAGTTTATCTTTTTAAGAATAAATTTTGACTTGATCGAGCATGTTGCGCTCTAGCTTGCCCCTTAGCTATCGAGACTAAATTTTTGCTTAACTTTAAAATTTTGCAAAGAACGAACAATGATTAGAGTGGGATAATAATTGATGCTAAGCGTGGAGTAGTTGGATCTCTTTAGAGCTCGTAGAGGTTAATTGTGGCTTTTTGCTCCCACCAGTTAATAAACGTTATATTATTATTAATTAAATAAAGTTACTTTGGTTTTTTGCGATTCTTAGTTTTATATCCCTTCGTAGAGAATTCTCTACTTTGGTGAAAGTAAGGGTTATACATCAAGGTTTTGTTTTCGTGTGTGTGTGTCCCCCCGCCGCCCCGAAATAGATCAAGGACAGGGTCGTGGCTGCGTACTATACCTAAGAGTGACAGTTGTTAAAAAGATCACAGGACATTAGAATTGTGCTTTAATAATAATTAAATAATAAAATAAACGAAGCCGAAATAAGACTCGAAAGACTTTTGGATCAATGGTCTGGATGGTCTTGGCATACATATAGATGTGACAGTCGTTAAAAAAAAAAAGCGCCGTGTGAGGTGTCTGGTAATAATTAGAGAATAATGTAAAAACTGTGGGTTAATAAAGGTTGTTACTGTCTTGGATACGGTTCATCCGATGTCCGAGCGTTTACTTTAAAACGAAGGCCCATAGAGTAATAAGAGAGATGAGAGAGATATATAGAGAGGACTTGGATAAAGCCCCCCCCCCCCCCCCCCCCCTCCCGCCTTTGTTAGAATCATGGGTCGGCTACGCATACAACACAGAACAGAGAGTGAGAGATAGAGATTTCTCAAAAAGGTGAGGTGTGTGTGCTGGTAGCCGAAATAAGACTCTGGATCATGAGAAGGCTTCGGAATACCGATTGTGAAGTTGTTGTCTAAAGGGACCGGGCACGGGGATAATAATATTGCAAATAATAATAATAAAAATGTCATAGATCAAATTTTTTTTTTGCATACACGCTCAGACGTGGGTTATCTAAATAAAGCAGGAGATGATAGTCTTGGGACTCCTAGTTGAGCTCGAGAGTTGTTGGATGATGAGATAAAAAGGCTCGCTCTCACACACACGCTCTCCATGGCTAACTATCGCCCTCACTTATGTGGACATTATCTCACCATATGTCTCTTAGAGAGAGAGAGAGAGGATTCTCAACTTCACCCCCGCTAATTATCGCGTCGTAAAAATGTGTGTGTGTGTGTTTATAATTAATAAGGCCTCAATTATTTAAAGCAAAGTGATCCGATAGTTTCACATTTATCGAATAAACCTCTCTCTTCAGAGGACATCTCACTCGCTCGCGACTCTCGCTCACTAGCTGGAGCGAAAAAAGTGGCTTATATTTGGCTGTGATTTCGTTACAGATAAGCTTGGTTTGCGCGCGCCCTATGTTGAGGGATTATGAAAATCTAAGACGAGAGACGAACCTCTCGTTCTTAAAGGCCGCTTTTGTGTGTGTGTGTAATTAAATTTTTATCTATTATGGAAATATATAAGTGTGGGTTAAACGAGACTCAGTTTTTTTGAAATAAAATGATTTTTGAACCTTTTTAATGGACCTTTTCTATTTTTGTTTGATTGTGATGGGTCATAAGTTAGGGAGTAGTTTTTAAATTAATTATCTCGAGCGTGTGTTATAAACATTGCTGTGTGTGGGGAAGGGGGACTAGCAATGGATTAAAGTGTGGGAGAATTTGATGTGTGCTTAAACACACATCATTTGTACCCCGGAAAACACTATTAAACGGAATAAAAATACTAAAATATGCTTAATTATATTGCTAATATGTTTGTTTGGTATTTTTATGTTTTGGTATTTTTATGTTTTGCAGGTACTATGGATTGAAAACAAAGCAAAAATGGGTATTTTCGGGTTCGTTTCGATCAAGAGTGCTTACTATTCAAGATCAAGACAAAGTCGTGAAAATTCTCCGAGCATGCCTTTGGAAAGAGCTGCTGAAGAGATTACGAGGTCCAACGGCGCTTGTCATTGTTTATTGGGTCAATGGTAAGACCTCTATAAGGGTCGGACGACTCTTACATTATTAAGCCCAAGCATGTAATTAATATAGTCATCAGTCCGGCCCAAATTGGCTATTCATTTACTCGGCACAAACAAAGTGTATTTCAAATTGTATGGCTAAAATGGATAGTAAGATTTAGATAGAAAAATGGGACAGGTCACGTGCCATCAAAATAATTCCTCCAAGGTCACAAGCTCCTCACCTATTCTAATGAAAGGGATGAATAGAAAGAGGCCACATGGCGAGGGATAAAGTCTACTCAAGGCATTTTTTAGTATGCAAAAGAAAATAAGAGGAAAAAAATCCAAAGCTATTAACAATGCGTATGATTTAAGCTTATAGAGTCCACGTGAGCCTCCAAACAACGGCTGGTTCCACCTGCATTTGATTTGTTGATCCGAGGTAGCTCATAAGGACGTCAAATGATTGTGCTTATATCTAATTAATGTTTGGACCAAATTACATTCCTACCCTTCTTCCCCCTATAAAATGTACTACACTCCCTCGTCGTTTTTTGGTTAGCCTTAGGATTAGTTTAGATTTAGATTTTGCTTATTTTCATTTTCCATCTTATTGTAAATTTGTTTGTTCAGCTTCTTGTACTTTGGTACCTGTTTTAAAAAGTTTTATGAAGAATGTTTTAGCTTAATATTGTCTCATCTCTTTTCTTTAGCCTTATTCTAAAATAAGCATTTTATTTAGCTTATCTTCTCAGTCATTCATCTTGAAAATACTTCTTAAAAACCTTCAGGATTTTCCTATAAGCTTTTAAAAGATATTTGATGTCATCTCTTAAGTTTTTATGTTATTACAAATGTCTTAAGCTAGATGTGTGTGTGTGTGTTCTGTGTCTTTTTTTCGTGTTTAGTAATGTTGTTTTCTTAAAAGCGATAGAGTTAATCAGATTTGATAAACTCCTAGCAGCTTATTCGATTTGTTTGAGTCTTACTATTTTGTGATATGTCTGTTTTTAGCTTATACGTTCAATATAAAGGTCGGAGATTAGCTTATTGGATAGTTGGTGTTGCTTATTCGCGCTCGCGCGCACGCGCGATTTTTATGTTAGGATTTATGTTTTCCTAACTTAGTTACCGACTACAGTACAAATAGTTAGTTTATGATAGTTATAGTTATAAGTACCGACAGTACAATATGTTAAGTACTGATCAGTTAGTTAGAACGTAGTAGAAGAAATAATAGTTAGTCAGTACCGTTTTAAGAGATTTGTTTGAGTTATTTTAGGATAAGATATGTATTGCGTTTTGTATGCCTGTTAGGGGTTTTTATTGTTCTATAAAAGGATTCCTATTGGCATAGTAGAGGGACGACCTCAGATATCTCATAGCAAAAATATCATATCTCAATAGTTTGTAATTCTGTAATCATTCAAAGCAGATTATTAGAAGTTATTATTTAGTCTTTATGTTTTTCTTAGTACTATGTGTTAAGATTCCGTTATTAACACATAGTATTCATAATCAGTGTCTTCTACATTGTCTAACTGTATTTATAATCTTGGCTTATCATCCTTAATAGGTGCAGAGATCTAATTCGCTAAGGGATTAACAAGTGGTATCAGAGCCTGTGAAGAAACTCTGGATAAGAGGAACAATCTAATCCAGTTATAATACCTTCATCCTCAAAAACTAAACATGTCTGCTTCACAACGAGAAATTTCCACCACCACCACCACCCTCCTCCATCATCACAAACATCTCTACCCAACAAATATCTCATACTGTATCAACCATCAAACTACCTATCTCAAAAAGGGAGATTATGATATTGGGCTATGAAAATGAAGCACTATTTGGCCATACAGACTATCCAATCTGGGGAGGTTATACCAAAATGGAATGGTCCTGTATCAATCACTACTGATAATAAGGACAAATAAGGTTTTGCCTTCTTAGAAACTGCTGAATGTAGATTTGTAGACAGAGAAGAAGAGAGAGGGAAAAGATATGGATCACCTTGTTATGGCCCCTACCAGAAGATCATCTTGCTAATTAGTTTCCATAAGTTGACTGATGATAAAGAGATGTGAGAGCCATCAGTATGATTTGGTAGAAATGACGGAATACAAGGAAAATGCAGAAGTATATCTTGAATGCAACGAGTTTGAAGGATTCTCTGTATCCAACACAGAAGGGCTACTAAAGGGCTATTGACAGGTTCCAAAGTCTCCTGATGTCAGTTAGAGATTCAGGGAGGCAGGTTGTATCTACTAAGATGCAAATCAAAAATTTCTAAGATCTTACCTTCTGCTTCTGGTCATACTGATTTCTTGATAATGTGGACCATTACCAGGAGTGTGGGACAGTCTAAGTTTTGATGATTATGTACAATAATCCTAAGAGTCTTTGAGAGGATATAAAAGGCTCTTACTGCATCATTTCTTTAGCCGCAAATGTTGCTTTTGTCTCTGCGACCACTAGCAGTACTAATGAAGTAGTACCGCTTTTAGTGTTCCCATTCTTTCTTGGTTAAAACGCAAAGTATGAACAAACTTCATCTATTTAAAATCATTAGTGTAATCAATCAAGTTGCCCTCAACATGATCATGAGGACTTGGAACAGATTGATGAATATGACCTCTTAAGAAAATGGACTTGAGTGGCAAGTGGCCTATGATCTCAATGAGAATGAAAAAGTTTACAAGAAGTCTGGTTAGTATAGAAAGCTACAATTTTGATGCAAAGAACCTGTTGGCTTTGTTAAAACCAAAGTGGAATGATACAATTGCACAAATAGGGCATTTTTGCTAGAGAGTTGTAGAAATCAAGGGAAATCAAGACAACAGAAGAAGGATGCATGGAATTCAGGAACCAAGGATGGGAGCAGAACTGGACAGAAGGAGGATTCTAAAGCATTGGTGACATTTGTTGGGGGGGATAAAGAAAAAAAAAAAAAAAAAAAGGTGTGGATTGGACAATTCATTCTGAAGAGGAAGATTATGCTTTGATGGTTGCAACAGCTCAGACTCCAGGACTAAGAGGTAATTTCTTGTACAAATAAGTGTAAAGGTATTATGTAATCTTAAAAAACTGTTATGATATGATGCTCAGATTTGAGAACAACTAAAGTTGATGCTATGATAGGAATAAAGGCATATTCTCAAGGTTTTAAGGAAAGTTGAAGCACAGTTAGTTGGCTTATCAACAAGGACAACTTTGGGTTATGAACAAAAGATAAAGTTTATGAAATAGATTTGTTGATAAAACAGAGATGTTCTCACTTACCATTAAGAATTATTAGCAGGAAGTCAAAAATGAAAAGAAGATTTAAAGGCTAAAAGTAGAAAAATGGCATAATTCTTCTAAGTATCTTTAGTAAACTGCTGGAACGCTACTAAATGAGTGCTAATCTGAGAAGTTTGGGGCCTTGGGTTCGGGATCACAGTTTGGGGTTATGGGGATTACACCAGATATGATGGTATTTTGAGTATGCTCTCTTCGCGCTCTGCGCCGTGCAGAGTGTTTTTTATGAACTGTGTGTGTGGACAGAGTCAAGTCGCTCGCTCGCTAGAAAAACCAACTTTGTATGATAGGCTCTTTTGTTAAGTTGTTGTACAGTAGAAGGAATGCTATTACTGTAACCCCAACCATGGACAAGGAATTACATGCCTCCAGGACCTGATATAGAAATAGATGATTCTATGTTTACATATGGTCCAAAACAGACTCAACCTAGTGAATCTGAATCACAATCAAGTGAATTTGATTTACTGTGAATCTATCATTAGTTGCGATCCTCTCTGAATTAGGTCTACAACAGGTATCAATGAATCTAATGTAGAATGTTCAACCTAAGGGTTAGTCTGTGCTTCTATCATTGGGGTATGAATCAGCTAGTGAAGATGAGGGTGAGTCTATACCAACAAAACAACAAAGAAAACACCTAGTTTTGCTAACAAGCAAGTAAAAACTCTAGGGTGTATCTGGTTAAGATTTCAATTCCCACACATAGTTAAAAACCCAAAGCTGATTAAGACAGAGTTCAGGGTAAGGTTTACTGTAGAGCAATGTTTTGTATGTGGTAGTCTGAAACATTTAATGAGTTAAACAATGGGTGGAACAGAAAGTCTAGTGAAAGGGAGATAAGGCAAACTTGGAACAATGTACAAAGAGTGAATAAAAAAAACCAATTTGTTCCTTCAGCAGTACTAACTAGAACTGGCAAAATTCCAGTTAATACTGCTAGAGCAAGCGGTACTAAAAATGTTAGTACTGCTAGGCAAAGTTTTAACAAACAGGCAGTACTAACTATTACTGCTATGAAAGTTAATACTGTTAAGCCCATTGTGAATAGAGTTAGACCAGCAAATGTTTTTCACAAAACTCATTCACCATCTTCAAGGCCTTTCAAAAAGACAACAGTACTTAGCACAAAATTTTCAAAACAAAAAGTTAATACTGCTAAGGTAAATGCAGTTAGTGTTGTTGGGGGAAAAAGGAAAACTGCTGTTAAGCCCTCAGCAGGTTGTAATTAGAGACCACAAAGATATAACTGGCATAATATCTCCAAATACAATGGTGGATCCAGTCTTAGAAATGGTTTGGCGGTTATGGTGAGGTAGGTCAGGGACCAACAGTGATCTATAACTGAGGTGTAATAAACATGTCTTGTTCGCACTAAATCTGATAAGGATATTGTAAAGACGTTTGATGCATTAGATTTTTAATCGATTATGTCACAAGTTCACCCTTTTTGTGAGATGCAACAAAGGATTAAGGTAGATTGCCGGCTGAGGCAACAGTTACATGAGAGAGGAGGATGTTATTGCACTTGGATGTTTCATTGATACCTACTATTTCAAGCCAATTAAAGTCCATGATTCAAGAGATGGTAAACATGTTAAGGGGAAGCTTATTATTTATTTACCATCTACATGCACTCCTATTTGATTATGACAAAAAGGGGAAGAGTGCATGGATTAAGGGGAAGTTCTTTATCTATATTAGCTTCAGGGGAAGCTTGTGCTTATTGGTTTTATCATTATCAACTAGGGGAAGATTATTGGGAATTATACTTTGAGTTGATTATGACAAAACATATTAAAGGTGGAGGACCTACAAGACAAAGTTAGAATAACATTAATGCTGATTGAAGATTATCATTATCAACTAGGGGAAGATTGTTGGGAATTATACTTTGAGTTGATTATGACAAAACATATTAAAGGTGGAGGACCTACAAGACAAAGTTGGAATAACATTAATACTGATTGAAGATTAGTCAAACAGTATTTAATGCTCAGCTAAAAGATAAAGATCAACATTAATGCTGATTGAAGATTAGTCAAATAGTATTTAATGCTGATTTATAGTTTCCTAATTTTATTTTGATCTTATCTTGTCTTGTAAACCCTAACCCCTCTAGTATATAAAGAGGGGAAGGCGTCTAGTATTGGAATCGATTCATAGATAGTCTCTCCAATGAGAGTCTAAACGCATAGAAAGCGTGTGTAGTAGTTAGTAGTTAGTTTCTTTATTAATGTTTAATAAAGAAAACCTTATTAGTAACATGATTGTGTTCTTTATATTCCGCTGCGTGTTACAATCATTGTTAGCATACCCTAGATGAGTCCTAATAATGATCTATGGAGTCATTATAGGTTTCATAGTTCCCGATGTACCTAAATATCAATTTGAGAGTAAAAATGAATCATGGGGTGACAGTGAAGATGATAATGATGATGACAGTAAAGGTAATAATGATAAGGCTAACAGTGATGATGATGGTAATTTTGATGCTGATGATAATGAAAGGACTAATTCAGATGATGATGATGAGAATCCTTCCTTTACTCTAAAAGACTATGATGAAGAAGAACATGAAGAAGAGTATGAATCTAATGATGATTATGAAAATATGTTTAAAGAAGAGGATGATGATCTGTATAAGGATGTGAACGTGAGATCGTTAGGAGCAGAACATGAAAAGGAAAGGAAATGTGATGAAGAGATGAATGATGCTGATCATAATGTTTCTCAAGAAAAGTCATATGAGCAAGTCGTAGAATATGCACATGTGACACTCACTTCTTCACAGAAGACTGAAAGTTCAAAACAAAGCTCTTCTGTTTCATCCGACTTTGCTAGCAAATTTCTCATCTTGGAAAACGTTCCACCAACCGTTGATGAAGTTGCTTCTATGATGAATGTCAAGAGTCGTCAGGAAGAATCAAGCACTCAAGAACCCTCTCTTTTCACTGTACCTGAGACAACTATCCCAGAAACTGCTACTACACATGCTACAACCGTTCCTCCAACTATATCAATGATCACTCCTCTTCCAAAATTGACGACACCAACTCCTGCACCAACAACCGCTTCAACTACAACCTCAATTCCTGCACTTCCTGATTTTTCTTCCTTGTTTGGTTTTGATCAAAGAGTCTATACCTTAGAAACGGAGCTTTCTCAACTCAAACAAACTGTAACACCCCCATTTTTACAATATAGCAGTGGAAGCTAATCTGGGGTATTACTTCATGGAAACAACAATCATAATCATAGAAAACGACCCAAAAGAGACGTTTGTTCAAAAGATATGTTATCATTCATTTCAAATCAGAGTTTTACAAAGGCAGTTCCTAAAATCTAGTTACATACAATGTGAATGATAACAAGTTTTAGCCATCTTCGAGTCCATGCCACTCCGTGCCATATATTGCTCAATAACCTCAGATAAACATGTTAAAAAGTCAACACAAAGGTTGAGTGAAATTCATAGGTTTAATATAAATAGTTTGAATATAAATTATAGTGTAATAATTGTACAAACACAATTATTATGAAAATGGTAATGTTATGATCTTGGGTCACGTTATTATATACCCGTTATTTGTAATAATTACAACGAATACAATTATGATAGTAACAGTGTATTATTGTCTTGTTTGGTCTGATTGGTCTTGTCTGGTCTTGTTCCTTGTCTAAGCACATCGCACTAACAAATTATCATCAAAAATCAATTTAACGACTTGAAGAGCTCATAATATCAACATATTAACATCAAAAGTCAATTTAACGACTTGAAGTCAAATTTAACGACTTGTAGGATTTATTACACTAACATTAATATCTAAAGTCAATTTAACGACTTGAAGTCAAATTTAATGACTTGTAGGATTTATACTACTAACACATTAATATCTAAAGTCAATTTAACGACTTGAAGTCAAATTTAACCACTTGTAGGATTTATACTTGATTCGTAGTTTTATATACCTAAAATATATATATATAATATAACCTTAAGAGAAATTAAGAAAATTACTAAGTTACCCTTGATAAAATTCACTCTAAAAAAAATATATATTATATAATAAAAAATACGTATATTAAACCGGGTAAGTATGATCACCCGGGTCGTTATCCCCAATGACTAGTGAAATTGAAATCACGTTTAGGTTCGGATTC